>PVIY010012901.1:49474-60700 GCA_004026745.1 Myrmecophaga tridactyla
CAGGACGGCTGTAACATGTGGTTCCCAGAGCTGAAGGATGTGACTGGGGGCCTGTGCGCATGCGTGGGCCTGGGAGTGCCATAAATGGATGCGTAGAGCTCAGGGAGGGTGGCCTGAGGCTGTGTGGGGTAGCCTAGGTATGGAGGTCAGTGCCTGCAACCTTTATGCACTGGCAACAGCCTGCAGGGAATAGGGAGGGGGAAGGTACTGCTTGGGACAGGTGCAGGAGAAGTGGGTTGGGCTGCACTGGGGGTGGGGGTGAGGGGCAGGTATGTGCACTGGGGGTGGGGTGGGGGCATGGGAATGGGAGCAGGTGACGGGGTTCAGGTGCGTGGGGTGTGGGGTGAGCCGCTGGTCACGGGGCTGCGTTGGTGAGGGTGGTGTGCCCGAGGAGTGCCACCTGGCTTACTTCCTAGTCCCCAGCGCCTCCTCTCCAGGCCCCAGCCCTCTGCCTCAGTTCCTCAGCCTCTGCAACCTGGACTGCCCCATGAGTTGCTGAAGACTCTCCCAGGTCAGCCTGCTCCCAGATCACCTCAGGCGCCCTCCTGTCCCTTCTTAGCAGGGCCAATCTTGAGCCACTCTGTTTGGCCATCTTCCCGGAAGTCTATACCTACGTTTTAAGTGATCACGGTTTTTTGATTCTTAACACCTGTTCAAAGTTGACAGAAATGAGTCTGAACCTCCAAAGGTGGGATATACTCCTTTCAACTTGGCACAGATGGTTATGCTGAAGGTTTTTTTTTCTCGTTTTAACTTTTGTTAAAAACGTTTTGCGAGTGGCCTCTGATCCCCACAGAGGGCACTGTAGGAGAAGAGAGTTTTCCATCCATGCACAGAAACACTGTACAGACAGAGAATCTGAAGTAGATTGTGGATTGAGAAGTAGTGTTTACGTCCGGGGTGGGTGGTGTTGAAGAGAGAGACACATTTCCACTTTAAATCCTCGAAACTCCTATTGGAAATTGAATAAGATGAAATGTTTTCCCTGAAAAAGGACGGACATGTCTATAGTTATTTGCTTCAACATTGTTTAAATAGCGGAAAATTGCAGAGACCCTCAGGGTCCGTCACTAGGGGCTCCGTGAAATAAATGGTGACTGTCTCCTCGCTGGGACCCTGCAGCCTTACCAAAGGCCTGGAAAGCTCAGTGTGCATCAAATCCAGTGAGTTCCAGAAATCCATGCAGTTTGCACAGTAACTGTGGTTCAGGCAGTTTGTGGGGTGGAACTGTCCCCAGATCCGAGCCTGTAGGCAGCAGCCCAGGGCCAGCCTAGCGAGCAGTCTCTCTAAGGAGGGCAAGCCCACACCCGTCTTCTCAGCTCAGCTCTGATGCCGGGACGTGCCATGTCAGAGAAGCCAGCCACGCAGCCCTTGGCCCGTCTGTGCACCTGAACTTGAATCCTGCTGACAGGCAGGTAAGTGAGCTTGGAAGAGGGTCTTTCCCTTGTGGGGTCTCCAGGTGGCTTCAGCCATGACACCTCCTGAACGGAAGGAATGCGAGATAAGGAATGCTCTTTCCAGTTGCTAAATCCTGGGATAATTTGTTACACAGTAATAGATAACTGATACAGTTGCTTTCTGACTGTGTGGCCCAGGACGAGTTCCTTAACATCTCTGGGCCTCCATTTCCTTGTCTTTAAAATAGGGATAATGACAGAGCTCACTCATGGGATGTGAGGTTTGAATTAGTAAATATATGCAAGGCACTGAGAATAGCACCTGGCCACAGGGGTTTCAAGGCAGAGGTGGATTATTTTTAGGCCGATAATTTGTTTCTTTTTGCTCTTGAATAAAACCTTTGGATCATGGGAGCCAGAGATGAAATTGGTGAAGTATACACAATTTAATTAGTTTTGCTCATGTTTGCCACCGCATTGGTCCTTGATACTAGTAATGGCTGATGCTGCCACCGTGGAAGGAAAGTCCTTCATACTGAAGAGCCTTGCCGGGGGGCTGAGATTCTTGTTCTCCTTTCCTTTTCTTGGCTTGGGGAGGAGATGTCTCCTAGCAGCAACGCTTAGCCATAGGTGCAGAGCAGCGCAGGAGCTGGTTGTAGCCAGGTGTTATATAATTGTATTGTTGACAATGCACTTTTGATCACAAAACACTGATTTCCACCACTCATGCCCTCATCCTCAAAGCCAAACTTTGGCATTGAACGTAACATTGAATGAACAACTGAACTAATGCGAATTTGCATTCTAATTAGGTTATGTATAAGACTTTCATTGGTGTCAGGAGAACTACACATTTTTTTAAAGGAAAATAAACACCTTTGCTTTGCTTCTTCAGGTCAGTTTTGCTTAATTTCCCAATAACAAGTTTCTAAATTCCTTCAATCACTATTACACAATGACAACCAGAAACAACGTGAAGTGCCGAGAAAGGGAACTAAGGGGTTAGGTCACTGCTGCCCCCCCATCTGTCTCTCTCAACAACATGCATCTTCAGGCTGCTCACAGTGCCCGTTTGCATCATGGGGTTTGCGTCTTTGGGAGATGGTTCCAAAGAAAGAAGGCACAAAGTAAAATATATATTTAATGTCCATTTAATGCCATATTTGGAATTTTTAATTCCAAATGTGTATTAGTTAGGGTTCTCCAGAGAAACAATCAACAGGGAACACTTGCAAATATAAAATTTATAAAAGTGTCTCATGTGACCGCGAAAACGCAGAGTCCAGAATCCACAGGGCAGGCTGTGAAGCCAAGATTCCGATGGAGGGTTTGGATGAACTCCACAGGAGAGGCTCACCAGTGGAACAGGAAGAGCCTGTCTCTTCTGAATCCTCCTTAAAAGGCTTCAGTGATCAGATTAAGCATTATTTATTGCAAAAGACATTCCCCTTTGGCTGATTACAATGGAATCAGCTGTGGATGCAGCTGACATGCTCATGATTTAATTCTATGAAATGTCCTCATCGCAGCAGACAGGCCAGCACTTGCCCAACCAGACAAACAGGTATCACCACTTGGCCAAGTTGACACATGAACCTGATCATGACAAAATGGTTTCGGCAAGTCATGACAGGGTGGAGAGGGGAGCGGAGAGTGCGCTGAGGTCTTGCTTCAGAGGGAGGGGGCCGTCTGGGCTAATTCTCTGGGTTGAGCCAATGCTGCTAGTTTTCGTGGCTCTGGGGGAGACAGCCCCTGGGCTGGGATCCACCTGCAGGAATAGGGAGCCGTGACTGGGGCGCGAGGGTGGAAGCAGAATTGGCTGACTGCACCCAGCGAGAAGCTGATGGGGTTGGGGTGTGGGGTCCCGACTGTCCTGTCCCCTCCACCCCAGCCGGTCATTAGAAGCCAGCAGCTCCCCAGTGGCACCGAGCTGAGAGCCAGGCCCACGCAGTCCTCCCAGCGCGTGGAGGGGATGGGACCTGCAGGTGCAGCTGCCTGGCAAGCCCAGCCATGCCATTTCAGCACCTTTGCAAACGGCAGGATAATGGCTAGAAAAGCAAAAGTGGGAAGAATAACTTAAGAACCACCTGAGGGGGAAAAAGTAACACTAAAATGTCATCATTTAACGAAAGAAAGAGAGAAGGGGCCAAAAAAAGGAGAGGAATAATAAAACACAGAAAACCAAACACTCAAAAGGGTTCGAAAAATTTAAACAGTGTGGATGCAGGCAAATGCTAAGGAAAGAGTGCAGGTGCGGGAGTTTTTTGTTTTGTTTGTTTGATTTATTTTTAATCCATATGTTTTACTCATCTGTCAATAATGTAGATAAAAGAAGCATCAGACACAAGGTTTTCACAATCACACAGTCACATTGCTAAAGCTATATCATTATACAATCATCTTCAAGAAACATGGCTACCAGCACAGCTCTACATTTTCAGGCAGTTCCCTACAGCTCTCTGTTATACCTTGATTAAAAAGGTGATATCTATTTAATGTGTAAGAATAACCTCCAGGATAACCTCTTGACTATGTTTGGAATCTCTCAGCCACTGACACTTCATTTTGTCTCATTTCACTCTTCCCCCTTTCGGTCGAGAAGGTTTTCTCAGTCCCTTGGTGTGAGTCCCAGCTCATTCTACGATTTCTGTCCCACGTTGCCAGGAAGGTCCACACCCCTGGGAGTCATGTCCCACGTAGAGGGTGGGGAGGGCAGTGAGTTTGCTTGTCATGTTGGCTGAGAGAGGCCACATCTGAGCAACAGAAGAGGTTCTCTTGGGACTGACTCTTAGGCCTAATTTTAAGTAGGCGGAGCCTATTCTTTGAGGGGTTAAGTTTCATAAGAACAAACCCCAAGATTGAGGGCTCAGTCTATTGCTTTGGTTGTCCCCACTGCTTGTGAGAGTATCAAGAATTCTCCACTTGGGAAAGTTGAATTTTCCCCCTTTCTCACCATTCACCAAGGGGACTTTGCAAATACTTCTGTATTCACTGTTCAAATCCTGGGATTTATCGAGGCATCACTCTGCACAAACCTACAAAATCTCATGCCCTACTCAAGGTTCCATGTATTTATGATGTTCGATTAAGCTGTCCACATAAGTTATATTAGGAAATGCACTAATCAAAATAAATTTTGTACCAAGTGAACATTTTTTGCTTTAGTCTCACATAAGTTAAAGTTTTCAAATATTAATTACCATCTATTTACAACACCCTGCATTGCATTATTGACATCCCTTGTTCCTCCTCATGCAAAACATTTTTAAATTTGTACATTTAGTCACTATCATTATACACTCTAGGTATTCCTGGATTATACAATCTCAGTCCTTATCATCTGTCTTTCCTTCTGATTTCATCTGTGGTGTGGGAGTTTTTATTTGAATGATGTTTTGAACAGTTCAATGCTGGCAGAGTTCAATGATTGAGGGGTTCAAATCGGCACAAAAAGACCTCCCCAATCCTTTTACCCCAGCCTCCTTGCTTCTCCCTGGAGACAACCAGCCTTAACAAGTTCTTGTTTTTCTCCCAGCATATTCTATGCAGAAACAGAAATGGGAAGATATTATCCCCTCCCCAACTTTTAAAGAAATAATGCCATTTTTACAAACTGCTCTGCTCCTAGCATTTGTTTTTATTTACCAATTGATCCTGGCAACCATATGCCAGTATATAATGAGCTTCGTTCTTTCTTGAGGCAGAGGCTTCCCAGACTCCCAGGAACAGACACTTGAGTTGTTTCCAACCCTTTGTTACTATCCAGAAAGTCTTTTATTTCAGGCGCTCCCTGCACACTTGGGATTATCTGTAGGATGAATATCTGGAAGTCATATGTATTGGGTAAGGAGTCTGTGCACGTAAAGTAACAATAGGTACTAGGCATGGCACTATTAATATAAAATAAAATAGAATTCATGGGAAGATGCATTAAATGGAAACAAGGATACTTCATATATTATTAATTCATAAAAGAAATAATCCTCCACGGGCACGAGACTAAAACTTTCTTTAACCTTTATCACTTTATGGCAAAACACTGGAAGAAGCAAAAATATAGAGAGAGGGACAAACCCACAATTATATTATGAAATTTTAACAATAGCATCTATTGGAAATGGACAAATAATGTAGAATATAGGGGTTTGAGTATCAATGAAGAAATTGAGTAAACACAGAGTAATAAAAGAGAACATTTCCTTGGTAGCGGTGGTGGCTCAAAAACTTATTCTTCTGAAAAGACCGATAAAACAGACGAGTCACTGGCAACTGCTCAAGTTTAAAAAGATAGAGGTAACCATTACACTACTGTGGAACTCCTAAGTCTGGAAAAAAATAGTAAATCTACTTTCATACTGATAGATTTAGTGATAGTGATGAAATAAAAATAGCCGGGAAAATAACTTGCCAGCAGTGGCCCAAGAACAAGGAGGCAAACCTCATAATAGGAATAATAACTACAGAAAAAGAGGAAAAGCTGGTTGGAGAACTACCCGCTTTTACCTCCCGCCAAAAGAGTTTCAAGCAGATTTTATCAAATATTCAAGAAACACCTATTTCCTGTGTTAAACTCATCTTTAGAAAAAATTGGAAAATGTCCCCATTCTCTGAGGCTTGCATATCCAGGAGTTCCAAAAGGACAAGTATACGCACAAAATGGAAATGCTGCTACTAAACCTCTCACTACCACTGATGTGAAATGTCCTAAATAAATTATTAGTGAAACAAATCGAGCAGTGAATTTTTTTAAAAAATGAACACATCATATATTCATGGCATGTAAGGAAACAGTGAGAGGCTAAAGAAGGAAAACTGAAATATAATCATTGATTTAGTAAAATTGAGGACTCATTATTGTATTATTACTATTATTTATTTATTTTTTGGGTGCATCGTTTGGGAATCGAACCCGGGTCTCCCTCATGAAAGGCGGGCATTAGCACTGAACCACCAGAGCACCGTGAGGACTCATTATTTTAAAAAATAACTCCTAGTAAGATAAGAATAGAAGGCAGCTTTTTTTTTAACTTAAAAAAGAGCGTTTATCAGATATCTTATGTCAAAAGTCATACTTAGTGGTAAAATGTTAGAAACAGGAACTAGGAAAGATTGTTCACTATTATTTTTCTTAGTTTACATTGTAAATCCTGATCAATATATTAAGACCACATAAGAAATGGGAAAGATGACCCTAAAACTGCCATTATTTGTGGATGATCCATTATCTCTGTAGGAAAGAAAACGTAAGAGAATAAACTAAAAAGCTATAAAAATTAAGAATAGTTTACTTAGTAAGTTGATAAATAGGAAAAACATCAAAAAGAAATGTTTTTAAAAAGTGATACATTCCTGGAGAAAATATTTGCTATCTATAGTAGATGCACATTGCATTCACAATATGTAAATAGCAACCACAGATCAATAAGAAAAAGACGAACAACTTGGGAGAAAAGTAGGCAAAGAATATCTGAACAGCTAATTTGCAGAAAAAGACACCAAGTGGCCCTTAAGCAGCTGCAGCAGTATTTTAGAAGAGGTTAAAGGGAAGGCCAGGAGCTTCAGAGGACAACATTCCCCATTCCATCCTGGTCCATGCTGAGCTTGTGGTGACACTTCTGCAGAGGATGATCTTGGCAGAATTCACTGGTAGCATTAGATGCATAAAGAAAACAAAGCTGTAACTTTGGGATCCCTTTCACTAGCTGAAATTGTTAGGCCACCGTCGCCAGAGAGCTTGGCTCCCTCATGCTCGCATCTGCCACCCAACACCTGGGGGTGGCATTTGCACCTTTTCTTTGCCAAACTCTGTATTTACTGTCGTGGTTTGAATCCTGGGCCCCGAAAGACTTAGGTCCTAGGTATCTGACCTTATCTGGAAATAAGGGTCTTTGAAGATGTGATTGGTTAAGAGGAGGCCAAACTGGAGGAGGGTGGGCCCTCAAGTGATAGGTTGGAGGTCCTTAGAAGAAAGGGGACATTTGGACAGAGATGGACGGGGGAGAAGAATCCATGCAAAGATGGAGACAGAGGCTGGAGTGACGCACCTACAAGCCATGGGACCCTGTGCTAACACCAGGAACTGGAAGAGGCGAAGGACCCTCCCCTGCACCTCCAGGGGAGAGCCCTGCCAACACCTGGACGTTGGACTGTGGCCTCCAGGATGTGAGAGGACAGATTTGTGGTTTGAAGTCACCCAGTCTGAAGCACTTTGTTACAGCAGCCCTGGGAAGCAAAGACATTTTATTTCTTCATTTTGTTTCCTGCCTGCCCCCTCCCACTAGAACGCTCCACGATGGGCAGTGGGTTTTGTGTGGACCCCAGGGCCGACGCCAGAGTCGGGCGTCACGCAGGCCTTGCTAAGCATGTGTTGAGTGAATGTTGGTGAGTGAGCCCCCAGCATGTGGCCTGTGCCCGAGGGATGACAGGCTTTTAAGGAGTTATGGAACCACTAGTTGCTGCCACGGGAGGCTCCTCGGCGAAGCTTCCACAGAAGGAAGGCAGTGGGGGGGGATGCTGCCACCAGGCATCAGGTCTGCTTTGTGCCCAGCTCGTCCCAGGCCTCTGGGAAGGGCCATGGAGAAGCACCCTTTGGGGACAGGCCTGTTGGTAGCATGGCTGGCGTGGCTGGGGCAGTCGGAGCTTGCTTACCTCCTACCACACCTCTTACCAGGTGGGTGTTTCCCCGCTTGGCTGCCAGAAGTTTCTAAGTGCTCAGGATGTACCAGGCAGATCTCTCAGCACTTCCATGTGTTCTCCCATTTCAATGTCAGGACATGCTGTGAGGTGGGGGTGTCGTTACCTCCAGGACCCAGGGATGAGGGGACTGAGCTATTGGAAGGGCCAGAGCTGGGGGGTTTCTCCTGGTCTACCAGTGTGCTCCCACCTCCCAAGACAGCACGGTCGGGACTACAGGGCCCTGCTGTCCTCGGGCAGCTTTGCAACTTTGCAGACGGCTGTAAGGGACCCTGGTTACATTTATTTTCACAGAAGCCCTTGTAGATGCCGTAAGGGAGGCAGCCACTGGAGGTTTTATCTAAAAGCAACATAGAACCAAAAGGGGGAAGAGAGAAATGAGACAAAATAAAGTGTCAGTGGCCGAGCGATTTCAAACACAGTTGAGGTTATCCTGGAGGTTATTCTTATGTGTTATATAGATATCCCGTTTTTAGTTAATGGTGTATTGGAGTGGCTGGAGGGAAATAGCTGGAGCTGTGGAGCTGTGTTCCAGTGGCCCTCATTGTTGGAGATGATTGTGTAATAATACAGTGTGACTGTGTGATTGTGAAAACCTGGTACCTGATGCTCCTTTTATTCAGGGGATGGACAGATGAGTAAAAAAAAAAAAAAAAAGGATAAAAATAAATAAGTAATAAGGGGAGATAAAGGGCAACAATTGGGTAGACTGAAAAACTGTGGGTCAATGAGAGGGAGGGATAAGGGGTATGGGATGTATGGGTTCCTTTTTTTTTCCCTCTAATTTCTTTTTTTCAGAGTGATGCAAATGTTCTAAAAATGATCATTGTGATGAATACAAAACAAACAAACATAATGATAAACTGTGGAGGTAATTTTTAAAAATAGATATTATCAAGTCTTTGGTTAAAACAAAACTAACATTGGATTAAAACCCTTGAGAGGAAAAAAAAAGCTGCATGGGGCTCTTGATTCTCCGTCCTGAGTTTTTCTACCTGAGGAAGGCACCATTAGAGGAAGGTTGATGGAGAGATGATGAGAACAGTCCAAGTAGGGGCAAAATTCCAGCTGTGGCCACAATGCCCCCCACCCCTCAGGTGCCCGCTACCGGACCCAGCCCCACCCCCCAGAACCATTGTTTGTCTGGTTCCCAATCGATCGGGTGCAGGCTGACCCGTGCCCCCCTAGGGGCCTTGGCCTGTGCGCAGAAGGGTCCCTCACAGGACATCCTGAGAGCTGCCATTCAAAACTCTGTGTGTGTGGACTTGTGTTTGTAAAGCACACTGGCCCAGTGTGTGCATCAGTTTTAGTTCATGGACGTTCCCTGGTGCCTGGCCCAGGACAGCCCCCCGGGGGTGGGGGTGGGGGGTGTCCAGCAAATATTGACTGGGGGGATTTGCGATCAGTGGAGGTCCGCGGTGGAGATGGTGCTGGGGTGGGGGGCTTCCAGGGCCTGCGCTGCAGGGGCGGTGGGAAGGGATCAGGGAAAGGTTCAATCAAAAACGTTTGTTCAGCAACTGCCCTGGGTCTGGCATTTGGGGTGCATTGGTTTCCCGGGGCTGCGTAAGTATTGACCACAGACGGGGCGGCATAGAGCTGCGGAAGTGAGTTCTCCCACCGCCCGGGGGGCTGCACGTCCCTGGCAGGGTTACTTTGCAGATGCGTGTCCCCACCCCCCCCGCCCCCCATAGCTCCCTGCTGGCATCCCTTGACTTATGGCAGCAGCCCTGCTGTCCTGCCCCAGCCTCATGGGCCTACCCTTACTTCCCCCTGTCTTTATAAGGACACGGCTAACCCAGCAGGACCTCATCTCCACTCGATGCCATCCTCAGAGACCCTGGTTCACATGCACAGGGACCCAGTTAGGACTCGAGCATGCCTCTCGGGAAGCAAAATTCAACCCACTACAAAAGCTGAGAAGGCTGAGGGGGTACCAGGGTGGGGGGTGAGAGCCTCGGCAGTCACCGCCCAGCAGCGCCCTCTGCTGGGCTAACTGGGACCGCCAAGCCTGCAGGAGCAAGCCCCCACGCTTCTGTCTGGAGGTGGAGTCATCTCACGTTTACCTGGGACAGGTGAGGAGGCCGAGAATCAGGATTTAACTGTGTGAGCACCCCCACCCCACCCCAGCTGGGCAGGAGAGAGAGCTGGAATCTTCTCCACCTCTAGCCATCAGTCCCCACCGGAGTGTTACTCTGTGCCCACTTTTCACCCTCTACCCCCACCCCTCACACACACCCCAAAAAAGCTTCTCTGGGGCAAGGGTTCTTGATTTAATAGGATCTGTAAAAAGTTACTCACTGGCACCGTTTGGGATCCCTCCTTTCCAGGTGCTGCTTGCAAATCCAGCAGCTGGTTGAATGTATGGAATCCCCTTTCATGCCGCCTGAAGTGGGAAGCTCCAAGAGGCCTGCCTGGCTCCTGAGGGATCAGCTCTCTTCCCTCCAGCCTGAGAGGCTGGCAGGGGGCAGGGAGTCGCGGACGGGCCTGGGAACTCTGTCAGGGACCGCCCTGCTCGGGTTCCTCCCTGCCGGCAGGTGAAAGAGCTTCACACCGAGGGCAGAGCAGCCCAAGCTTCTCAGGTGGGGCTCTGTGGAGAGGATAACCCGGGGGTCTGAGAGGACCCGGAAACGGGCAAAACACTAGTGGGTTCACAAATATATGGCAATTAAATAACACACTCTTAAACAACCAGTGGGTCAAAGAATAAATTGCTAGAGAAATCAGTAGTTATCTGGAGATGAATGAAAATGAGAATACAACCTATCAGAGCTTATGCGATGTGACAAAGGTTGTGCCGAGATGGAAATTCATTGCATAAAGGCTTGTATTAAAAAACAAGAAAGGTGAAAATTGAGGACTTAACAGCACACCCGGAGGAACTAGAAAAAGAACAGCAAACTAACCCCAAAGCAAATAGAAGAAGAGAAATAACAAAGCTTAAAGCAGAGATAAGTCACTGGGAGAACAAAAGAATAATAGAAAGAATCAGCAGAACCAAAAGTTGGTTCTTTGAGAAAATCAATAAAATTGATGGGCCATTTGCAAGATTGACAAAGAAAAAAAGAGAGAGGATGCAAATAAATAAATTCAGAAATAAGAAGGGATGTGTTACCACAGACCCTGAAGAAATAAAATA
>PVIY010012902.1:0-60591 GCA_004026745.1 Myrmecophaga tridactyla
ACCATGTGCCTTTCCAGATGAGAGAGAAACTCTGACTGTGTTCACCATGTGCCTTTTCAGATGAGAAAGTAACTCTGAACTTCATTGGCCTTCTTGAACCAAGGTATCTTGCCCTGGATGCCTTAGATTGGACATTTCTATAGACTTGTTTTAATTGGGACATTTTCTCAGCCTTAGAACTGTTCACTAGTAACTTATTAAATTCCCCTTTTTAAAAGCCATTCTGTTTCTGGTATACTGCATTTCGGCAGCTTCCAAACTAGAACAGCCAGAGAATAAGAAAGTATTTTTAAAGTCCCCTTGGGGGATTGGGGAGAAAGGAGGAAACAGTAAACTTCCCCAACTGGGGAGTTCCTGATATTCTCGCAAGCAAAAAGTACAATCAATTCAATAGGCTTAGCCCTGGATCTTGGAGTTCACCCCTATGAAACTTATTGCTGCAAAGGATAAGCTAAGCCTACTTATCATTATGCTTAAGAGTCACCCTTAGAGAACCTCTTTTGTCACTGAGATGTGGCCTCTTTCTCTAAGCCAACTCAGCGGGTGTACTCACTGCCATTCCCCCCTACATGGGACTTGGGTCCCAGGGGTGTAAATCTCCCTGGGAACATGGGACAAAAATCCCGGGATGAGCCGGGGCCCAGCATCAAGGTATTAGGAAAGTCTTCTTGACCAAAAGGGGAAAGAGAGACAAAATAAAGTTTCAGTGGCTGAGAGATTTCAAACAGAGTTGAGAAGCTATCCTGAAGGTTATTTTCATGCATTATATATATATATATATATATCCCTTCTTAGTTTATGGTGTATTGGAGTGACTAGAGGGAAGTGTCTAGAAATGTTGGACCATATTACAAATTGATTCTTGAAGTTGATTGTATAACTATATGACTTTTACAATGTGACCATGTGATTATGAAACTCTTATGACTAATACTCTTTTTATCCAGGGTATAGACAGATGAATAAAAAGCATAAGGATAAAAATAAATAATAAGAGGGATAAAGGGTAAAACATTGGGTAGATTGAAAGATTAATGTCAATGACAGGGAGGGGTAAGGTGGTGGAATGTACAATTTTTTTCTTTTTATTTCTTTTCTGGAATGATATAAATGTTCTAGAAATGATCACGGTGATGAATATACAACTATATGATGATATCGTGAGGCATTGATTGTATACTACAGATGGACTGTATATATGTGAATATTTCTCAATAAAAATATTTTAAAAAAAGAGTAGTATCTGAAATGTTTTTAATCCTCACATTTCAAAATATGTCCAGATGGGGGAATTTCCATAGCACTTCTTAGCTGCTTATAATTTATTTTCCAAAGAATAGTTCCTTAGAAAAAATATCCAAATTTGTGACATGTAGAATAGTTTTATGTTCAAATCTTATTCATCCTTTAATTCCTAGTTAGATCCCTTCTCCCCCAATTTTTCTGTTCCAAAAAGCTGGAATTAATCTGTTCCCTCTCTGAACTCTCATCTCATTTTATCTCTAGCTTTCTTGTAATCCTAGTCATGGTTTTTCTGGATACATTTGTGCTCAATTCTGTAAGCAAGTTCATGCATGTGATGTGGACATTACATAGTGCTGGAACATGGGTTCTTAGTAAGCACTTGTTGAATAAATTCTGACAGAATACCTTCACTAATGAATAATAAAGGCCTTCCAATATGAGCCTGACTCTAGTCTTGCACTGTATTCAGAGTTTTTAAAATTCTGCAACTACAATAATTCTAGCAGTCCCTAGAGGTCATTTGAAAGGACTGTCATACACTTAAACATAATGTGTTAATTTCCCACACTAGCCTCTAAAAATTTTCCTTGAATCTAAAAAACATCCTGTCATGGATTTTAGTTAAAAATGCAGGAAGCAACCAAGATGCCCTTCCATAGATGAATAGATAATTAAAATGTGGTACACCCATACAATGGAATATTATTTGAGATGAAAGGAAATGAGCCATCAAGCCATGAAAAAAACATGGGAGGAACCTTAAATGCACATTGCTAAGTGAAAGATATCAGTCTGTAAAGTCTACATACCACATAACTCCAACTGTAGGAGAGGAAAAGGTAAAACTCTAAAGATAGTAAAAAGATCGGTGTTTGCCCCAGGTTTAGTGGAGAGGGGAAGGGATGAATAGGTGGAATGCAAGAATAAATCAGTGAAACTATTCTGCATGATACTATAATGGTAGACACATGACATTATGTATTTGTCAAAACCCATAGAACTGTACACCACAAAGAGTAAATTCTAATGTAACCTGTGGTATGGTAATTTGAAGTTGTTATGTACCCCAAGAAAAGGACACGTTCTTTTAATCCATTCCTGTGGGTATAGACCTAATGTAGGTAGAGCCTTTAGATTAGATTATTTCAATTGAGATGTAATCCACCTCAATCAGGGTGAGTCTTAATCCTCTCACCAGTGTCATTTAAAAGAGAAACAGAAGCTAAAAGAGAGGAAATTAAGAGAGGCTCAAAGAGAAAAGCCCCAGAGAAGCTAATAGAGGATCCACAGAAAAGAAAGGAAGCCACTGAAGCCAGAAACTCAAAGCAACAAAAGCCAGGAGAGAAGAACCAACAGACACCAGCCATGTGCCTTCCCATGGGACAGAGTTGTCCTGGATTCTGGCAGCCCATCTTCAGAGTCCAGGTATCATCATGTTGATGCCTTGAGTTGGACATTTTCCTGGCCTAAGAACTGTGAATTGTAAATTAATAAATCCCCATTGTAAAAGCCAATCCATTGCTGGTATATTGCATTTCATCAGCTTTAACAAACCAAAACATATGGACTTTAGTTAACAATATGTACCAATATCAGTTCATAAGTTGTAACAAGTGTGCCACAATAATTCAAGATGTTAATAATAGAGAAACCCATATGTTTGAGAGTAGGTATACGGGAATGCTGTACTTTTTGGCATTTTTTTGTAAAAAAAATTAAAACTGCCATATAAATATAACTTATTATTTTGAAAAAGAAAAAAAAAAGACAACCAGAAGAAATTTCTTTTTATCTAATAAGAAATCCAAATATATGTAGTCTGGAGTATAGATGAGTATGGCAGTATCTTACTCCTTCTACCTTTCTCTGTCACCAACCTTAGTGCTTACAAGCTGGCTACTGCACTGCTAATCATTGTGTCTGCATTCCCAAAGAGAGAAAGGGAAAGACAAAGGGCATGCACCAAAAAACAAACACTAACCCAATCTTTTCATTTTTAGAAAGGGAAGCCCCACTCCGCAACTTCTACTCACATCTCACTGGCTAGGGTTTGGTGCATTGTAATAAAAAAAAAGGTGAGGGGTACTATCAATTAAGGAATAAGGGGGGAATGTATATTGGATTAGTAACCACCAGTGCCTTCCACAGAGTGGATTTTCTAACTTCTTTTATCATATTGAGAACCATATCTGAACATCTTAGATAATAGGCTTTCTTCCTTAGGTATAGAGAAGATACTCTTTTCACCTGTGGTGATTAGGCCCTGAGACTTGGTGCCTTTGGGTACAAGGTGGTACCACTCACAACAGGTCTATGCCCACCAGACTGGATTAAAAGAACATGGCTTTTCTGGAGTACATAACGATTTCAAATACAGTGATCTATATACATACATGCTGACATATGCATTCACTCAAATACACACATAAATGCATGTATTTGAAGGATAGCAATATATGAAGCAGAATCACATTGCCAAAGCCATCAAATAGTTTGTCATCAAGCCAAAGCCAGAAAGTTCCTAGAAACTATTGGTCCAACTCTATTGTTTACAAACTAAACCCCAAAAAAGTCAAGTGACTTTTTGGAAATCAGACTGTCTGTGAATGCCAGAACTGTGCTTTGCATGCAGAATTCTTGACTTTCAGTTTAGAGTCCTTTGCAGGATCCAAGACTGCGTTCATTAAATGTGTCTCCCATCTGGAGATTGTATCCACATGATCATCTCAGACACATCACTCTGTAAAAGATCATCATGAGAAGACTCACCTCCTTAAACCATATCAGTGAGAGAGCCCATTTCACACCTCCGTTCACAGGAAACCTTTCACTATATTCTTCTCAGTGAAGCCTCCTTGTTATTACAGCAGGAAATGGGAAACATTTTCAACTCCAAAAATGTGCTCTAATTATAAAACCAGTAGAGCTCCTGATGGAGGACAAAAAACAAGAGGGAAGGATGGGAAAAGAGGATAGACATAATGATGAAAAAATAAGAAAGACAGAGAAAATGAAAGAAACAATGAGAGATTAGATGTAGGAGTGGGGTGAGAAAGTGAAATGGGAAGGTAAACAGAGATAGGGAACAAAATGATAGGAGACAAGGAAGACAAAAGAGAAGGTGAGGTCAGAGATGCATACAGGGTGTCTAAAGTCAGAAAACCTAGAATGAGCTTATTTTCAAACACTACATGTTTTTTTTTCAAATAATGTGTTTAATATACATTTTTTAAACTTCTAGGTACCCCTTCAGATGAAGTACCTCTATATTTAAAGCATTGGGTCCAGTTATTAAACTAAAATATATAATATATATAAAATATATGTTTATGTTATATAAATATATAATACAAAATAAAATACATAATAAGCACACTATTTTTTATTGTGCTTCCAGACTTTTATAGAATATTGGCATACTGGAGAGAGGGGAGAAATGAGGGTGGGATAAAGGAGGGCAGGGGGAAAAAGGCAGAGGAAAGCCACAAACTCTAGATAAAATATAGAGAGGCTAATTCGGAAATTTAGACAAAGAAAGGCTTACTTATGTGCTTGGATTGAGGCATATACTTTCAGTTCTGCAATGTGCTGTCAGAAATGAAGAAGGCAGTGGGCCCAGAATAGAAAATCCTAGAAAAGTGGTGGCTGAATGGCTTCCCTAGTTGAAGGGTTTTGAGTGAAGGTGGAGTTAGGCTTGGGGGATTTTCCTTTTTAACAATGGTTTGGAGGGATTATTTCCAAAGATTGGACTGGAAGAAAGGAGAGGGTAACTTTTTTCCTAACTTGATTGCTTATATAAGAAGCTTGGGAAGGATGGGGTTTAATTAGAATTTGCCTCAAATAGAGAAAAACCAAAAGGTAAACAATTTAACCAGTTTACACTAAGCTAATAATAAGGTAACAAGATCCATGTTAGTAATAATATATGTGATAGAAGTTTATGACTAGCAATGAGTTATGCAAACATTAGTCATTTGTGCATTTACTCCTCACAGTAACTCAGGAGATAAGGCTATGACTATCACACTCATTGTACAGATGGACAAATAATCTTAGCCATTTAGAATTTTAGTTTCCTAAAGGGTCCAGACTGGTTAAGTGGCAGAGACTGTACTCAAACCCATATCTTCTGACTCGCTCCATGCTTTCTTTCCCCAAGTATGCGTTTTCTCTGGGAAGAAGTCAGAATCCATTTGTTGGAGTTACCACTTGTTTGAACTTTTATCTGAAAAACAAAATAGGTTTCTTCAGGGCCCAATGTGACCCTAGCCAGGAATTTTTGGCAAAGATTTGTTTGTCACAGTATGTTCTGATGTATTGGATTGAAGAAGACGGTGATGCGTGACATCCATCTGTAATGCATGGGGGTGGGGAATGAGGGAAGGGGCAAGCAAAACCCCTTTGGAAACACAGACATCATGTGAACCATTGGAAGTTACATTAAACAGAAAGGAGGATTGTTGAAGTCCTGGAACTTGAGAGAAAGCCAATACTGGAGCTTCAAGGTGGAATAATTTAGAAGTTCAGGGCAAGAAAAAATAGAAAATGACATTTGATCCAGGAAAATGTCTCTGACTGGACAATAAAATAAAATTAGTCTGCACTGCATTTGGGAATGCAGTGTTTTAAAGAAAAGGGATTTTGGCAATGCTTAGTGCTTTATGCAGGGGAAAAATTTAACCACACACTAGTAAAAGTTCTTTTCCCTTCTACTCCTGGGTAGACAGTTTCAAGATGCATTTATTAAGCACCTGTCTCCCACAGCAGTGGCCAAATCAACAGGGCATCCATGCATTGGTGTTTTCTCCCTGTTTCACTTTCTGTTCCTCATCCCTCCTCCCTAGAATCACTTTCTAAATAAACTATCTGCATATAAGCCTTATCTCATGTTCTGCTTTTGGGAGGATCTGGGCTTAGACAGTTGGTAACAGGAGCGGTCCTAAAATGCAGACCTTCAGGATGAGATTTTGGGGCTTTGGTGGGTTAAAGGCCCTAGAACCCCTGCTGGGAGGGAAACTTTTACCAGGAGACACAGTAAGGTTTCCATTAAACTTCAGCCTTCGATTCCACTTGGTCATATTGGGCTTCTCTATCACTGGACCAGAAGGCAAAAATGGGAGTTGCTGGACTAGTGGGGTCATGGATTCTGATTGCTGAGAAGAGCTAGGTAAAAACCACCAAGTGGAGGAGGACAGACTATGTGAGAATTTCAAGGGATTCGCTAAGGTTACTCTTGATAATTCCACACCTGGTGATGATGGTAAATAGACAATTGAAGCAATCATGTCCCATGTGCCCTACTTGTCCTAGGCTCAGACCCCTGAGGAATGAAGTCCTGAGGCAGACTATCAGGAAAGCAAGTTGGACCAGGTGAAATCCTAGCTGGGAGTAAAGGAAAGCCAAAGGGGATGTTGGAGGAGGGAGATCATCAATACTCTTTGTAATATTGTCAATGAGTTCCTAATGCCAAGATGGGGGAGTAATCTTTCACATTAGCTATGGATTTTTTTTTCTAGTCTGCTGCTTGCTTTCTAAATTTGTGGGTTTTAAAACAATATTTGGTCTTATATTTAAATGTTTAATAATGGGGTATGGTTAAGGAAATTAAACTATATCCACTAAAAGAAATAATACTAGCTCTTAAAACCATATTTATGACCAGAAAAATATATTTGTGGTAAAACAAATAAAAAAAGAGGGCACAAAATTGTATTATACCGAGTATAATAACTACAAAAAGGACTGAGAGTGATTCTTTTAAGATGGTAACAATTACAGTATTCTATTCATGAGTTGAAGGACAAAAATACTTTTTAAATCTTATGATGCTGTTATATCCCTCAATGTAATTTTAATAATAAATAAAAATTAAACACAATTTTTTTGGTATTGAATAAACTGATGTGACTCAAATCTCATTCTATCTTTTCCATGTACTTGGTGACATGCAAAACTTTGTTCCTTCATTTGCAGAAAGTCATACTCTATTAATAATAACAACACGATCTCTTGAGGGGTCTCCATGCAAAGGCACAGGGCTTTGGAATGCTAGACTCTGCCCCTGTTTTCAGGATATTCAGAGTGTATATCCTTGGAAGCTAAAGGAACAGTGAATTCGCCCTCCTTCAATGGCCTTCTCAAACAAATGTAAGTTACTGGAGCTTAAAGACTTACATTTGTAAAAGCCATTAGTGTCGATTAATACAGACAAATGATTGAAATTGGGACATTGGGAGGTGCAACTCCACACCTTGTACCATTTATGGGCAGGAAATGAGGAACAATTAGGTTGGCGAGGCTGGAAAACACCCCACCAGCCCTGCCTGCATGGGGTCAGCTTCAGGAAAGCTCAGTGGGAGTGTAAGCAGAGAAGGGCTGGGGCCCAGGACGGCAACAGATGGGAGCAGCAGGCAGCAATTTTGACCATAGCAACTTTCTCAAGTCAGGCACCACATATTCAATGTTGCTGATAATAATAACAACAACTTAGATTTATGTGACTCTTTACCTATCATTTTGTATTTTTACAACCACTGTGGAAGTATACCTACTCGGTTGTTTATTGATTCGTACACTTTTTTCAGACAACAGATATTTTCTGAGTGCTTGCCCTGTTCCAGGAATCTTACAGTAAATGGGAAATAATCTCTGCTTTCATAGTCCAGGCAATTTCCAGGTCATGTGGTAAATGCACTGGAGGCTGTGGGAGCTCACAGAAGGGCACTTAAATCCAGTGTTAGGTGTATGGAAGGCTTCCTTCTGGAGGTGAGGTCCAAGATAAGGCTTGGTGGATGTAGAAGTCCTACTTTAAAAAATGAGAAAAACAATTTACAGAATTTAAGCAACCTGCCATGGGCATCCCGAAACAAAGTAGAAGTTAACTCATGTCTTGTTTCAAATGCAAAGTAGCAAAAATGAATTTTTCCAATTGGAACTGACCCTCTTACCTTCTCAAATCTTTAAAAGATAATTTTTGATTAAAGTATTTCTGAAAATTTATATTTTATACCTTCCACTTAAATAACTGAAAAATAAATGGTTTCAATTTTCTTGATAAAATTCACTCAAATTCACAATTATCAAGTAAAGCAAAAGCAAATTCTACAATGATCCTGACCTCCAGGAATTCACAATCTGGGAGAGAAATCTGTGACAAGGGCTAGAATAGAATTTCTTAAACAATACTCTATGAAATAACAAAATAAGACATTCCTTCTGATTTGGTACAGTGTGAGTATGATCGAGAGTTATGAATAGAGCTGTTAAGGAGATATAATATTTGAGTGAGATATTGAAAAAGGAGGCAAGGGTAGAACAGGCCAAAGTAGGATCATCCTTATAAACAAGCAAGTATGTAACACCATAGCGCATGGTAATGCCACATTTTGAGTGTGATTTTGAGTGTGATATTCCATTGTGATGGAATGCTATGTCTGCTTTTGGGTTTTTCTTTCTTTCCTCTGATTATCAGCTATGTCTATTCCAACACCTATTTTTCTATCAGCTGGCTAACATGAATGCTCAACTAGTTTGCTGCTTAAGATTGTTTATGGACTGAAAAATTTGATAACTAAATGTACTGAACCACATAGTGGATTAGAAAACAGTCCAAAATAGTCTAAGGATATTTTAACAAAGGAATCACCAGTTCAAGAGCATGGACTCTCTTGAAGTATGAGGGAAGTGCAGGACACAAAGCAACGGGGAATTTTGGATCATGCCCTATTTAAATGGGGCAGGGTAGATCTCAGAACTGATGAACTATAGCCAGGTAGCAACAGGTACTCAGAGTTAAAATTTTTTTTGGTTTTCAAAGAGAAGCTGGAACTCTGGATTGTTTGTGTGTATCCTATTACATTTTAAATGTTGGCAATAAACCATTGCTTTAAAAATAAAATGTAGAGTTATCGTAATTAAAATAGCCTGAAGATTGGATCCTACCTATAAACTAACACTTTGCAACAGCAAGCCAACTAAGAATAATAGTAACTAAATGTACCATATTCTAGTCATGGTCCTCAGTGCTTTTTTCACATACCTCACTTAATCCTCTCAACAGATACTTGGAAGCAAGTATTATAATGATGACGATGATTAATCCATTTTCCAAATAGGGAAATGAGACACAGAGGAATAAAATAATTTCCCAAAGTCACCCAGTTCATAGGTGGCAGAGGCAATATTCAATCCAAAGCACAATGGCTCCAGACTTTGCAGTCATAACCATTATACTATACTCTTTTCAAAATGAATGGTTTTCATATCCTTGCTAATTATTTGTGATGCTCAGGGGCCCTTTTCTGATCTAATTGTGTTCCAGATGGTAAGGGCATGAAGAAATAAAATTTAGAGTCTTCAATGAATGCAGTCTGTCCCTCATTTATCCAAAGTTTATTCTTTCAGTAGCACCAAACTATAATTCCAAAATCAAAGGACATTGAAAATATATAGACCCAAGTTAGAATTCTTGTTCTTCCACATATTGGCTGAGTGATCTTGGACAATTTATTTAATCTGGTTGAGTCTTATTTTCCTTGCTTGACTATGAGGATGATAAAAAAATTACCCTGCAGGGTTGTTATAAGAATAGAAATAATACATGAAAACATTCGGCCCAAAGTAAGTGTTCATTAAATGTTGCCATTTTGCTGACAATGCAATATATTTGGGGACATTTAACTAATGCACGCAAAATGTATTATGCTGTGGGGAATCAAAATTTAATTCTATGTAGATCCTACCATAAGAAACTTGTAGTCAAGTAGAGAAGATAAGACACTTTTACAAATTGTGCTAATAAGATACCAGTAAGAGATCCACAAGCGAGGGTAATATCAGCAGGAGAGATTAGTATCTACCGAAGGAGATCACTTGGAGGAAGTGGCATTTGAGATGCTTTTTAAAAGGTGAGAAAGCTTTGGACAAAAGGACTTGAGGTTAGGGAGTCACAGCTGAATTGGGATAGCACAAACAGAGCCACCAAAATGAAGTTTGTACTGATGCCTTGAATGTGGAAATATTAAATAGTTTACTACAAATATAAAGCAGGATTGTGGAAGACAGTGGCTGTATAAACTTCTGTAGGAGCATTTTTCAGGTTCAAACAATAAGTAGCTATAGCGTTGTTTATCACTGACTAGGCCAGAGGAGGTCTGTGTTTGCATGTTCTCCAGGCTGTAAACAAGGAAGCGGAGAGGGCACCTGGTAAGTGTGCACACAAGAGCGAAGTAACTTAATTTCCTGTCTAATCAAAGCTCATGGATCTGCTGGAGAAGGAGTTCCAGTTGGACAGCCATATGTCTCATTTAAGAGTGGGGTGGGGAAAGAAAGTGTGGAATCAGAAATTGTCATAAAACAAGATGAAAATCAGGAGTTGTGGAGGTATCTATTTAAAAGAACCATTTGAGATCAATTGCTTCAAACTAAACCTGCAGGACTTTTCTATGTGCAGAATGGAATGCTTATCTGGAGAGTTCTCTTTTTTACAACCAACCCTGTATGCAAACCAGAAAGGCAGTAGAGTCATTTACCCAAGCATCCAATGTTTGAGTATTTTTCTAACTAGCTCTCCGAACACAAGCAAGTCATTTGTCTCTCAGACCTTCAGTTTCCATGTTCATAAAATGAGGGTACTATTTATGCTTTTTTAAAGAATATCTTTTAAACGTTTGACAAGGAGACATTTAAATGAGTTACTGTGGGTGTAGTATTGCCAGGTGCATAGTTTGAGCTCCACATCCATTTTCATTGGTAGTTAATCCCAAATTGGTACCTCTGATTGGTGTAGCATCCTGAACTTTGTCCATCACCTCCTTCCACATTCCTTCAGACTACATCCTGACAAGTTCTACTCAACTACTACAAAAATAGACATGGCCAGGCACAAGCAGCATGGTGCAATAGGAACAGTGATGGATTTGGAATTGGAAGTCATGAATCCTTAACCCTAATTCTGCCAGTTACTAAATGTGTGATGACTTTAGATACATCATGTAACCTTTTTGAGTCTAAATTTCTATGTCTGAAAAAAGGTTGAAGAAATGAGGCAATATGTGTGAAAGTTTTAATACAGTCCTGATACTTAGTTTATGCATAATGAATGATAGGGAAGGGAAGAAGGAAACTGAGCATTTCTCAGTTGTTAGGGGACCGAGCTGAGGCTGTCCCAAGGAAGCAGGAGACAGCAGAGGTGGGAGATAAAACTTTACTGTTGCTTCAGGAGCAGGTGAAGATAGCTCCTGCTGACAAAATATGAGGACTTGCTCCTTCCCCACTTTTATGTGCATTTAAACCAGTTAGGTGCTCCCAGATAGAGATGAAAATTTCTTATCCTTCCACAACCATTTCCTGCATATCCTATATTTGTCATTTGACCAGTATCTGTCCTAGACCTACAATTCTTTTCTTCTATATTTGATTGCTCCATCTCCTTTGCTATACCATGGGGCATACTTAAGTTTTATTCATTATTGTGCCTCCTACTCTTTCTACATCATCTAACCCAATGCCATGGATGTGGTAAGTTCAATGTTACATTTTTTCTTTATGGAATGGGTACAAAAACAGATGTTAAGAGTTAAAAGAGAACTTATAAATACTCTTTTTAGGCCAAGGCTATCAGTTCCTAAACCAAGATCCACAAACTACCATGCAAGTTCTTCAAACTGCTTGAAAATAGAGGTATCACATGAGTGCATAAATATAAATAAATGTGAGTGGACAATTTTCTAGGTAGAGTATAAATAGCTTTTCTCATATTATCAAAGCAAATGTGGTCCCCCAACCCTTTTTATTTTACAAAGAAGAACCAATCTTTTTTATTTTACAAAGAAGTCCAAGGAAGGTACATATTTTGACTAAAGATAATTGCTGAGCTACTGATAGAGCCAGGGGAAGAAACAAGGCTTATTGTTTTTCGACAACATTCCACCTATGAGCCTCTAAAAATGTATTCATCCATCCATCCATTTATTTAACTATTTCTTATGTGTCTTCCCTGTATCACTCACTATTGTAGGTGCTGAGCTTAGAGCATTGAACTAAATAAACAAACATCCTTGCCCTTCTAGAGCTTTCATTCTAGGGGAGAGAGGCAGACAATAAATAAACAAATAACACCCCTACTGCACTGGGTTATTAGTATGATAGAGAAGAAGGATGCCAGAAAAAGGGATGCAGAATCACTTTGGGGAGGGGAAGTACTGGTTTAAATATACAGGTGAGGGAAAGCCTCTCTGAAGTGGAGACTTTGTAGTTGCCAGTGAACTCCCTTGGCTTTCCAAAGGGTTGGAGTATCCCTAGAGGATGGACAGACACCCCAGGTTTCCTGGCCCCATGCTTAGGACTCTTTCTATAGTATTCCATTGATGCAAATTCTGTGTTTATCCTAAATATTTGTCCCCGACGTACTTTGGTATAAGACTTTGCTCTAAATCCATTCAAATACCAGGGTACTGAGCAGGAAAATGGAATGAGTAAGAAAAACCAGATGTAGAAGCAGAGAGACTGCTTCATTAAGAGCTTTGTTCAGGCAGGTAGCCTGCTTGGGTTTCCTGTAAACCTTTAAATTTGGGGGCCAGATCCTAGCCACTGTGCAGGGATAATTTGTGACTTATTTCCAGTGTAATTAATCCCTCCTTTCTATCCTGCCCATAATTCCTGGACTCCCCCACCCCCAAACAAAACATTAACAGAGTTTGTTGTCTTCTTTTTTTCTATCTGTGACTTGTTCTGAAGAGTACAATGCCTCTAATTGGGTGATTTTAAAAGTTACGAGAAATTTTATGTTGTCTTTAGGCCAAAATTGTACACCCCTGAGTAATTTTAAATGAAAATCACTGGAAACAGGAATTTATTTTTGCAAAAGGTAGTTTCTGCAAACAAGACTTAGCAATGTAAATTTTTGTGCTAAGGAAGTCCTTGAGTTCACTGATTGCATATAAGTCCTGGACCTGGAGGGAAGAAACTCAAAGGCTAGACCCAGCTCTACTTGTACTTCCTGTGTAAACCTGCAGTAAGTTTGATCTGAGAAAGTGTTTTGCATAATTTCAATCTTTTTAAATTTATTGAGACCTACTCTGTGACTCAACATGTTGTCTGTCCTGGGAAATGATCCATGGATACTTGAGAAGAATGTATACCCTGCTGTTGGTTTTGATTTGCATTTCCATAATAGCTGGTGAACTTGGGCATCTTTGCATATGCTTTTGGGCCATTTGTATTTCCTTTTTGGCAAGTGTCTATCCATGTTTTTTGCCCATTTTTTAATTGGGTTGTTTGTCTTTTTGTTATTGAGTTGTAGGATCTCTTTATATATTTTGGATATTAAACACTTACCTAATATTTGATTTCCAAATATTGCCTCCAATTGAATAGGCTGCCTTTTTGCTTCCTTGACAAAGTCCTTTGACACATAAAATTATTCAATTTTGAGGAATGTCATTTACCTATTTCTTCGTTCATTGCTTGTACTTTGGGTGTAAGTTCTAGAAAACCACCTCTTACCACAACACCTTTAAGATATTTTTCCCTGTATTTTATTCTGAGAGTTTAATATTGTCTTAGTTTTAATGTTTAGGTCCTTGATTCTTTGTTTTTTTTGGCATGGGCAGGCATCGGGAATTGAACCTGGGTGTCTGGCATGGCAGGTGAGAATTCTGCTTGCTGAGCCACTATGGCCCGCCCCCCCGATTCATTTTGTGTTAAGTTTTGTGTATGGTGTAAGATAGGGGTCCTCTTTCATTCTTTTAGATATGGATGTCCAGTTCTCCAAGCACCAGTTGTTGAAAAAGCTGTTCTCTCCCACTTGAGTAGACTTTGCCACCTTGTCAAAAATCAACTGTCTGTAGATGAGAGGGTTTATTTCTTAACTCTCAGTTTAATTCCATTGGTCAGTAAATCCATCTTTATGCCAGTACCATGCTGTTCTGACCACTGCAGCTTTGTGATAAGCTTTAAAGTCAGGTAGTGTGGGACTTTCAACTTCATTTTTCTTTCCCAAGATGTTTTTAGCTATTCGGGACACCCTGCCCTTCCAAATAAATTTGATTATTGGTTTTTCTACTTATGCAAAGCAAATTCTTGGGATCTTGATTGTTGTTGCATTGAACCTATAATCATTTTGGATAGAATTGACATCTTAACTATACTTGGTCTTCCAGTCCATGAACATGGTATATCCTTCCATTTATTTATGTGGACACGGTATGTCCTTCCAATTATTTTCCTTGATTTACTTTAGCAATGTTTTGTAGCTTTCTCATATATAGGTCTTTTATGTCCTTGGCTAAATTTATTCCTAAATATTTGAGTCTTTTGGTTGCTATTGCAAATGGATTTTTTTCTTGGTTCCTTTCTCAGATTGCTCATTAATAGTGTATAGAAACACTACTGATTTTTGCATGTTAATCTTGAATCCAGACACTTTGCTGAACTTGTTTATAAGCTCTGATAGCTTTACTGTAGATCTTTTTGGATTTTCTATGTATAGAATCATGTCATTTGCAAATAGTAAGAATTTTACTTCTTGCTTTCCAAGTTGGATGCCTTTTACTTTTTTTTCTTGCCCGATTGCTCTAGCTAGAACTTCCAGCACGATGTTGAGTAACAATAGTGTCAGTGGGCATTCTTGTCATTTCCTAGATCTTAGAGGGAAAGCCTTCAGGTTTTCCCCATTAAGCATGATGTTAGATATGGGATTTTCATATATTCTCTTTAGCATGTTGAGGAGTTTCCTTCTATTCCTATCCTTTGAAGTGTTTTCATCAATAAACGATGTTGAATTTTCTCAAATGCCTTTTCTGCATCAATAAAGATGATCATGTAGGCTTTCCCCTTTGATTTGTTGATGTGGTGTATTATATGTATTGATTTTCTTGTGTTGAATCAGCTTTGCATACCTGGAATATGGCTCACTTGGTCATGGTGTATAGTTCTTGTAATGTGCTTCTGAGTTCATATTTTGTTGAGGATTTTTGCATCTATGTTCACTAGAGAGATTGGTGTGTAATTTTCTTTTCTTGTGGAATCTTTGTCTGTCCTTAGTGTTAGGGTGATATCGGCTTCATAGAATAAGTTAGGTAGCTTTTTCTTCTCTTCGGTTATTTTGAAGAAGTTGAGCAGAATAGGTACTAATTCTTCCTCAAATGCTTAGCAGAAGTCACATGTGACACCATCTGGTCCTGGCCTTTTCTTTCTTGGGAGGTTTTTGCTGACTGAATCAATCTTTTTACTTGTGATTAGTTTGTTGAAGTCTTCTATTTCTTCTCTAGAAAATTTTGGTTGTTTTGTGTTTCTAGGAAGATGCCCATTTCATCTAAGTTGTCTAGTTTGTTAGCATGCAGTTAATCATGTATCCTCTCATTGTCTTTTTTTAATTTCTGCAGGTTCAGTAGTAATATCTGCCTGCCTATTTCTGATTTTGTTTATTTGCATCTTCTCTCTTTTTTTTCTTTGTCAGCCTAGCTAAGGGTTCATCAGTTTTATTGATTATCTCAAAGAAACAACTTTTGGTTTTGTTAATTCTCTCTATTGTTTTCATGTTGTCAATTTCATTCATTTCTGCACATTATTTGCTATCTTTCCTTCTGATTGCTTTGAGGTTAGTTTGCTGTTCTTTTTCTATCTCCTCTAGATGAGTAGTTAGGTCCTCAATTTTTGCTCTTTCTTCTTTTTTAATATTGGCATTTAGGGCAATTTCCCTGTCAGCATTACCTTTGCTGCATACCATAAGTTTAGATTTGCTGTGTTCTCATTTTCATTTGCTAGAGATACTTACTGATTTCTCTTGTAATTTCTTCCTTGACACTCTGATTTTTACAATGTGTTGTTTAGCCTCCATATATTTGTGAATTTTCCAGCCCCCTGACTGTTATTGATTTCCAGTTTCATTCTATTTTGATCTAAGAAAGTGTTTTGCATAATTTCAATCTTTTAAAATTTATTGAGACCTACTTTGTGACTCAACATGTTGTCTATCCTGGGGAATGATCCATGGACACTTGAGAAGAATGTATATTCTGCTGTTGTGGGATGTATTGTCCTGTAAATGTCTGCTAAAGCTAGATCACTTATATTATTAAAGATTTCTGTTTACTTATTAATCATTTGTTTTGATGTTCTATCCATTGATAAGAGTGGTATATTGAAGTTTCCAGCTATTATTTTAGAGGTGTCCATTTCTCCGTTTAGTGTTGTCAGTGTTTGCCTCATGTATCTTGGGGCACTCTGGCTAGGTGTATAAATATTTATGACTCATTTCTTCTTGGTGAATTGTCCCTTTTAATAATACATCATGTCCTTCTTTTTTTCTTTTATCTGTGTTAACTTAAAGTCTAATTTGTCTGATATTAGTATAGCTACCCCTGCTCTTTTCTGGTTGCTGTTTGCATGGATACCTTTTTCTAGCTGTTCATCTTCAACTTATTTTTGTCCTTGGGTCCAGAATGAGTCTCTTGTAGACAGCATGTAGATGGATACTGTTTTTATATCCATTCTGCCAGTCTATGTCTTTTGAGGGTAGTTTAATCCATTAGCATTCAATGTAATTACTATTAAGGCAGCACTTTCTCTAACCATTTTGTCCTTTGGATTTTATAAGTCATTTTTTTTGCATCCTCTCTTTTTACTCTGCCACCCTTACTGCTAGTCATCATTTCTGCACCCTTCTCCAAACCTCTTGCCTGTCTTTTCCTATGAGCTGGTAGCACTCCCTTGAGTATTCCTTGTAGAGTAAGTCTTTTATTCATTAACTCTCTTAGTGTCCACCTGTGAATATTTTAAACTCACCCTCAATTTTGAAGGACTATTTGAATATTAGATTACAGACATAGGATATTTGGTTGGCAGTTTTTCTTTTTCAGTATCTTAAATATATCACACCACTGCCTTCTCATCTCCATGGTTTCAGCTGAGAAACCTGAGCTTAGTTTTACAGAGCTTTCCTTGTTTTTGTTTTACTTGTTTTTCTCTTGCTGCTTTCAGAATTCCATCTTTGTATTTGGCATTTGATAATCTGATTAGTAAGTGTCTTGGAGTATGCCTATTTGGATCTGTTCTGTTTTGGGTATGTTGCACTTTAGGAAACCAAAACAAACTTGTAATTTGATGTCTTTCACAAGAGTTGGGAAATTTTTAGTGATTATTTCCTCAGTTATTCTTTCTGTCCCCTTTCTCTTATCTTATTCTTCTGGAAGACCCACAACACATTTATTCATGTGCTTCTTTTTGTCATTCAATTCCATAAGACCCTGATCAAATTTTTCCATTCTTTTCTCTATCTGTTCTTTTGTATGTAAGATTTCAGATGTCCTGTTCTCTAGTTCACTAATCCATTCTTCTGCCTCTACAAATATGCTGTAGTGTCTACATTGTCTCTTTTTTGTCTCTTTTATTGTGACTTTCATTCCCATAAGTTCCATCTTTTTTTTTTTTTTTTTTTTTTTTTTTTTTTTTTTTTTTTTTTTTTTTTTTTTTTTTTTTTTTTTTTTTTTCCTTTTGTTTTTTTTTTTTTTTTTTTTTTTTTTTTTGCAAGCCTCTGGGTTCCTCTGTATGGTCCTCCAGGGTCTTCTTTATATCATTCATCTCCTTTGCCACATTTCTTTTCAACTCATTAAATTGATTCAGAAGATTTGTTTGAACATCTTTAATTAGTTGTTGCAACTCCTGTATCTCATCTGAAATTTTAGTGGTTTTTTTTTCCTTTGGGCCGTACCTTCATGCTTCTTAATATAATTGGTGATTTTTTTCAGGCATCTAGTATCTGATTTTCTTGAGTAGTTTATTCTGGAGATTGTTTTCTTGTTAATTGCTGTTGTGCTCTAACTGTTCTTTGACATTTGTTTCATTGTATTTTAAACTTCTAGCATAGCTTCTGTTCAATTGATCAGAAATTTTTCAGCTCTTATTTTTTCAGATTCTTACCATGGAGGGCTGGTACTGGGAGGAGGTCTTCTCAGAGAGGACTTACCCCTGTCAGTTTCCCCAGACAAGAAATGTCCAGGACTCATGAGGGGGGTGTAGATTAGTATCAAGGTTCTCTGGGGATGAGACCCACTGGGGTGCCAGTCTTCCTGTGAAACCTCCTGATTCCATGCTTACCCTGCTGTGCCCAGCACTTGTCAACCCACTGCTCCCCATAGGCCTAAAGTGTTACTGTGTCTTTACTTATCAGCAGACTCTGCCCCTGGGCATGGTTGAGACAGAAGCTGAAGGGAAGCTGGGCTTAAACTGTTTCTATTTTCCAGCTCCTGGGGTCTGAATTCCCTAACAGATTCCACCTGCATTGGGCCTTCTTTCCCTCCTCTTCTCTTGTGGAGGAGCTGCTTTTCAGCTCCCCATTTCCTGCAGGCTGGAAAAGTTACAGAACTTTTAAACAGGTCAAATTCCACCCCTGCTGGAGTGTTTCGAGACAGGCTGGCCTCTGCTTAGGTTGAGACTGTTGCTGATATCCCAGGCCCTGGGGTCTAAATTTTCTGAATAAAAGCTACCACTTATGCTGTCCCCTGCTAAACTGAGTTCTTTTTTGCCCTTTGTTTTTATAATGCAATTTTATTGAGATATATTCACATACCATACAGTCATCCAAAGTGTACAATCAGTGGTTCACAATGTCATCATATAGTTGTGCATTCATCACCACAATACATTTTTAAACATTTTCATTACTGAAAACATAAAAATAGGAATAAACATAAACATGAAAAAGAACACCCCAAACATCCCATACCCCTTATCCACTCTGTTTTAGTTTGTTGATGCTGCCAGCAATGCAATACACTAGAAATGGGTTAGCTTTTATAAAGGGAATTTATTAAGTTACATGTTTATAGTCCTAAGGCCATAAAGATGCTCAATATAATGCATCCAGGGAAAGATAACTTGGATCAAGAAAGGCTGATGGGCCCAAAACACCTCTTTCAACTGAGAAGGCATGTGGCTGGCTTCTGCTTGTCCTTTGGCTTTTGGTTTCAAACAGCTTCCCCCAGGAAATTTTCTTTCTGCATCTCAAATGTGTCTGTGTTGGCTCTAAAGCTTTTCCCAAAATGGTTCCTTCTTAAAGGACTCCAATAAGTGACCCACGTTGGATGGGCAGAGATACACCTCCACTGAAGTCACCTAAAGAAAAGGTTCCACCCACAAGTGGGCATGTCACATCTCCATGGAAACAACCTAATAGAAAAGATTCTACCCTACGATATTAAATCAGGATTAAAGAACATGGTTTTTCTGGGGTACACAACAGTTTCAAACCAGCACAACCCCCTATTACTTATTTTTTCTTGTCTTTATTTTCTTACTCTTCTGTCATGCACTGGATAAAAGGAGTGTCAGCCATAATGTTTTCACAAATCATATAGTCACACCATGAAAGCTATATAGTTATGCAATCTTCTTCAAGGTTACTGGAGAAGCCATTCAATAGCTTCAGATATTTCCTTCTAGCTATTCTAATACACTAAAAACTAAAAAGGGGTATCTATATAATGTATAAGAATAATCTCCAGAATGACCTCTCAACTCTATTTGAAATCTCTCAGCCACTGAAACTTTATTTTGTTTCATTTCTCTTCCCCTTTTTGGTCAAGAAGGCTTCCTTAATCCCATGATGCCATGACCAGGCTCATCCTCAGGATTCATGTCCCATGTGGCCAGGAAGATTTACACCCTTGGGAGTCATGAGTAACATCAGGGGAAGGGCAGTGAGTTTACCTGCAGAGATATCTTAGAGAGAAAAGCCACATTTGAGCAATAGAAGATGGTCTCTGAGGGTGACTCTTAGGCCTAATTATAACTAGGCTTAGCTTTTTCTTTGAAGAAATAAGTTTCATAAGGACAAGCCCAAGATTGAGGGCTTGACCTATTAAATTGTCCTCAATGCTTGTGAGAGTATCAGGAATTCCCCAGGTGGGGAAGTTTAATATTTCCACTTTTTTTCCCCAGTCCCTCAAGGAGACTTTACAAATACTTTTTTTATTTTTGGCCCAGTTTACTTTGGGATATATCAGAGCATTAGAACAACCTGTATAAACCTAGATCTCACTCTCTATTCAAGATTCCATCTAATTATGGTGTTCAAATAAACTGACCATATAAGTAAAATTATTTACTATGCTACAGAAAATAAAAATTTTGCACCAAATAAGCATCTTTTCCTTTGATCTCATACAGAAGTTGAAGCTATAAAACACAGTCAGTATCATCCTTTACCCTTTGGTCTGTCTGATTTTCCTTAGTCCTAACTAGATTAGCTTCATTCATATCACTAATTGAAGTCTGGTCTCTTTTTCAGCTTTTTAAAAGTTGCTGTATAGAGTAATGCTGACTTTTTTTTTTTTTTTTTTTGCACGGGCAGGCATTGGGAATTGAATCCAGGTTTCTGGCATAGCAGTTGAGAATTCTCCCTTCTGAGCCACCATTGCACTGCCCTTAACGCTGACTTTTGTAACTGCAGAACTCTAGTTCTGAGTCTCAGGTATTACATAGATACCCAAAGTTCCCAGGGATGACCAGGTTATAAACAAAAAGCTCAGTATCTAAGAATTCAAAACTAACCATTACATCTCAGGAATAGATGTGATGCTGTGAGAGCTTACAATCTAAGAACCTTTACAATAAGACTTCCCCTGATAATCTGTGTTCTTGAATTCAATTCTCACAACATGCACATTATAGTTAGTCCATATTAGTGGGCATTATAATATTTGTTTTTTTTGTTTCTGGTATATTTCACCCAACATACTGTCCTCAAGTTTCATTCACCTAGTTGCATGACTATAACTTAATTTGTTCTAGCAGCCAATCATTATTTCTTTGTATTTATACACCACATGTTCTAGTTTGCTAGCTGCTGGAATGCAATATACCAGAAACGGAATGGCTTTTAAAAGGGGAAATTTAATGCATTGCTAGTTTAGAGTTCTAAAGCCATGAAAATGTCCAAATTAAAGTAAGGCTATAAAAATGTCCAAATTAAAGGCATCCAGGGAAAGATACCTTGGTTCAAGAAGGCCGATGATGTTCAGCACTTCTCTCTCAAGTGAGAAGGCACATGGTGAACACAGTCAGGGCTTCTCTCTTGGCTGGAAGGGCACGAGGCAAACATGGTGTCATCCGCTAGCTTTCTCTCCTGGTTTCCTGTTTCATGAAGCTCCCTGGGAGGTGTTTTCCTTCTTCATCTCCAAGGGTCGCTGGCTCGTAGACTCTCTGCTTCATGGTGCTGCAGCATTCTCTGAATCTCTCTGAATCTCTCATTCTCCAAAATATTTCCTCTTTTATAGGACTCCAATAAACCAATCAAGATCCACCCAAAAGGGTAGAGACATGTTGTACCCTAATCCAGTTTAACAACCATTCTTGACTAAATCACATCATCCAGGGAGATGATCTGATTACAGTTTCAAACATACAGTATTGAATAGAGATTATTCTACCTTTATGAAATGATATTTTGATTAAAACATGGCTCTTCTAGGGGGCATACTTCCTTTCAAACCAACACACCACAGTTCACCCTTTTGTTCATCAGTCAAACGATGCTTGGGCTACCTTGCAAATCATGGATACTGCTGCTATAATCACCAGTGTGAAAATTGTCCATTCATGTCCCTGCTTTCAGTTCTTCTATGTATATACCTAATATTAGGGTTGCAGGATCAAATGGAAACCCTATATTTAGCCTCTTATGGAACCACCATACTGCCCTTCAGATGGGCTGCACCCTTCTACTTCCCTACCAACAGTGAATGGGAGTATCTTTCTCTCTCTCCACATTTTCTCTGGAACATATATTTTTCTGTTTATTTTTTAAACAGTTTTAGTCACACAGCACACAATCCATCCTAAGTAAACAAAAAACAGTTCCTGGTATAATCACATAGTTACTGATTCAGCATCAAAATCTTTATGAGGATGTTTCCATTTCTTCTCCAAAGAAAAACAAGAGGGAAAAAAGAATAAAAGCTAAATAGAAGAAATTCCACCACCATATCCCATACTCCCCTCTTATATCTCCCTCTTATTGACATTTAGCTTTGGTATATTGCCTTTATTACATTTAATGGAAGCATATTACACTGTTACTGTTAACTATAGACCCTAGTTTTCATTGATTGCATTTTTCTGTATACCATCCCATTTTCAACACCTTGCAATCTTGACATTAATTTGTTCTCCCTCATGTAAAAATATTCTTACATTTGTACATTTAATTATCGTCACTGTCACTCTAGTTTTCACTAAGTTATACAGTCCCAGTCTTTATCTTCTATCTTCTAGGGGGCATACTTCCTTTCAAACCAGCACACCACAGTTCACCCTTTTGTTCTGATGTCATACATACACCTAGCCTTCCTCTTTCAACCATACTCATACTCAAGCTTGTTCAGTGTAGTTACAGGACTGTGCCGCGTCAGATAGTACTGTCCTATCTATTTCTAGATCTTTACAATAAATCCTGTTGAACATTCTGTACTCCTTAAACATCAAATGCCCAATCTCTACCTACTTTCTATCTCCTGGTAATCTGTGCTCTCAACCTTACTCTCAAAGTTCACTCATTAATGTTAGTTTACATTAATGAGATCATAGTATTTGTCCTTTTGTTTCTAGCTAATTTCATTCAACATAATTTCCTTTAGGTTCATCCACATTGTTGCATGTGTCAGACTTTATTCTGTACCCTTACCAATAGTCTTCATTTCTACACTCTTCTAAAAACCTCTCTCTCCTGTCTTTTCCAATCTGTCTATAGTGTTCCTGTTCTAGTTTGCTAGCTGCCAATATACCAGAAATGCGATATACCAGAAATGGAATGGCTTTTAAAAACGGGGATATAATAAGTTACTAGCTTACAGTTCTAAGGCCAAGAAAATGTCCCAATTAAAGCAAGTCTATAGAAATGTCCAATCAAAGGCATGCAGGGAAAGATACTTTGGTTCAAGAAGCCTGATGAATTCAGGGTTTCTCTCTCAAGTGGAAGGGCACATGGCAAACACAGTCAGAGTTTCTCTCTCATCTGGAAGGGCACATGGCGTCATCCGCTAGCTTCCTCACCTGACTTCCTGTTTCATGAAGCTCCCCAGGAGAGATTTTCCTTCTTTATCTCCAAAGGTTGCTGGCTGGTGGACTCTGCATCTTATGGCTATGTCATTCTGCTCTGCTCTCTCTGAATCTCTCTCATTCTCCAAAATGTTTCCTCTTTTATAGGACTCCAGAAACTAATCAAGACCCACCAGAATGGGTGGAGACATGTTGTCACCTAGTCCAACTAAACAACCACTCTTGATTGAGTCACATCTCCAGGGAGATGATATAATTGCAGTTTCAAGTATACAGTACTAAATAGGAATTAGAAGAAATGGCTGCTTTTACAAAATGGGATTAGGATTAAAACATGGCTTTTCTAGGGTACATACATCCTTTCAAACCAGCACATTTCCTTTAGTATTTCTTATAGAACTTATCTCTTAGTCACAAATACTTGCAGTGACTGTTTATCTATAAATATTTTAATCTCTCCCACATTTTTGAAGTACAGTTTTGCCAGGTATAGAATTCTTGGCTAGAAGTTTTTCTCCTTCAGTATCTAAAATGCATCATACCACTGCCTTCTTGCCTCCATAATTTCTGCTGAGAAATTCACACATGGTTTCCCTGCCAGTGGCATGGTTGAGACAGAGGCTGAGGTAGAAGGCAAGCTTAAGCTGTTTCTGTTTTCCAGACCCGAGGGTCTCAATTCTTTGAGTGAGGACCACCACTTGAGCTGGGCATATTCCCCTTTTTCTTCAGGAAGATCTGCCCTTTAAGGAATTATCTCCTTCTTCTGACTCAGCTATTTTGTCTTTCAGACCTATCTTAACTCCACCCTTTCCTGGGACAGTGGTGACAATTGAAAATGCCTCTCTAAGGAGCTCTTTAGAATAGTTAAAGAATAAAAGAAATCTCTTTTCAGAGCCAGCTCCCAGCCCCCAGTGTTCACCAGTGAAGAACCAAAGTTGGTACCTGGCTTTATGTGCCCCTTTTCTTGGGGCACAGCCCTTTTCCAATATTCTGAGCTCAGCCAAGATAGGATGCCATGCAGTGGGGGAGGAGCACAAGTCTCCACAATGTGGAAGAATTTACTCACAATTCTCTGCTGTGATCTTGGCCCTTCCAACTGTTCCAGACAGGTATTTGTATGTATCTGTTCACAGATGTCTCCCAAACAGTTGTTCCAGACAGTTCTTGGCTACTTACTAGCTGCTTTAAAGGACTAACTAAATTCCACACTTCCCAACACTGCCATCTTGGTTAAATTTCACTAAATTGTGAACTCTTGACACACATATGTGTTCACTTTTCCAACACATAAAAAAGTGTTTGACACATGGTAACTATGTAGGAATGTCAGTTAATGAAGAATGAATGAAAGTAGAATGAATGAATGATTGCAAAATAAAGAATATATGGAAAACTGAGGCATGCTTATTCCTATAAAGATATCAACCTCTATACTCAACTTCATTTTATCACTTTTGCTAATCACTTTTGGTGCTTATCATTCTTTGAAAACAACTTACATTTGTATATTCTGCCAGACCACTGCATCTGCTTTTCCTTGTATGGGCTTTTTTATTTTCATTTTTCAATAGGAGAAATTATCTCATTTTTCAACATAAGATTGACATGCCTTATAAATATCTTAGGAGTACTTCTACTCCATACAAAGACAGACTCAGGCCTCTAGAATCTAATAAAATTCAGACTGGATTTATGTTCTTGTCATCATTGTGTATTATAACTACTTGTGTACTATTCTGGAGCATCCTTTTATTTATCTATTACAAAAATTGGATTCCTCCACAATAGATATTGCTTTTAAGGGTTCAGATATGAAACTAGCATCATTTCTGTTCTAAGGAGCCCAAATGGTACTATATTGTATTGTTTCTAAAGCCCTAATATTTTTGCATCAAGTAATAGGTGCTCAATAAATTTCAAATGAGTTATTCTATCATACGTTAGGTTTCTGAGAATTTATGATGAACATTGCTTTGCTGGTTTGAAACCATTATGTATCCAGAAAAGCCATGTTCTAATCCTGATCCAATCTTGTGAAGCCAGACCTATTGTTTAGGGTTTAAACTTTGATTGGATTGTTCCCATGAAGGCGTGACACATCCAGTTGTGGGTGGATTACTTCCATGGATATGTTACACACCCATAATTTTGATTAGATGAAGATGTGACTCTGCCCATACAAGGTTGGTCTTGACTAGTTTACTAAAGTCTTTTAAAAAGGGAAATATTTTGGAGAAACTTTAGATGCTGACCCTTCTAGAACAGTTGCTTCAGAACTGACAGTCAATAAGAGACCCCAACATTTGTAGAATGCAAGGCCCAGCAGACATCATCATGTGCCTTCCCATGAGATGCTAAGCAAGCCAGACTTGGAGAGAGCCAAGGGAAGCCAAGAGATGAAACCTAGCCATGGAGAAGCCAAATAAGGACCCCCTACAGTGAACAGAGGCTGAAAGAAATGGAGTCCAGGAACAAGGGACCAGCAGATGCCAACCATCTGCCTTCCCAGCTGACAGAGGTGTTCCGGATAGGTCAGCCTTTCTTGAGTGAAGATAATCTCTTCTTGGTGCCTTAACTTGGACATTTTCATGGCCTTAGATCTATAAACCTGCAACTTAATACAATCCCCTTTTTAAAAACTGTTCCATTTCTGGTATATTGCATTCTGGCAGCTTTAGCAAACTAAAACAATTGCACTCTGGGGAGAGCAAAAGATTATTACAGTGTGTTGCACACAGTAGGTACCAAAAACATTTTGGACACCTAAATAGGAGACATGAAATCCCAATGAATTTTTAAAATTTAGTATATGCATCTATACCCATGTATATAATGGAAAATAATTATTGCATATGTAGATTATAAGTATTATAGAAGTTTGACATAACAAAAGGTAATCATGAGAGGGAAGCAGTAAGTAAAGTTTCAGTAAAGAGATTCTGAGTTGTGCATTAAAGGATTAACATTCTTGGGCTGGGGGAGAGTTGAGAAGGTGAGGTTTATAGGTTTAGGTGGGGATGTAGGAATGAGTGAGCTCATTTTGGGGTTGGTAAAAGGGAAGCAAAGAAGGACATGATCATCTCTGTGGGACAGGCATGATTATACACACATGCTGCAAAATTATCTCAAGTTCTTCCCACAGCTGGTCTGTAAATGCCATAAGGGCAAAGGCCTTAGATGTTTGACTCACTGCTGTATCCCCACACTGAACACCATATCTTGTACAGAGTAGGCACCCATAAATATCTATTAAATGAGGGAATTAATGACCCTACAAAGTAGGCATGATTGTTCCCATTTCACAAATAAGGAAACCAAAGCTCAGAGATGTACCATTACTTGCCCAATGGCCAGGCCAATGATTCTCAAATTGTGGTCCCTGGACCAGCATTATCGGCTCCTCTGAGAACCTGTTAAATGGCAAATCACTGGACCCCACCTCAGGCAACTGAAACAGAAATCCTGGTGATTTAGACGAAACCAAATTTTGAGAACCACCCATCCAAGTTATCACATGGCAATGCAAAGTCTGTCTGGATTAAAATTCTAAGCTATAGGGCAGGCCATAGTGGCTCAGCAGGCAGAGTTCTTGCCTGCCATGCCAGAGACTCAGGTTCAATTCCTGGTGGCTGCCCATGTAAAAAAAAAAAAAAAATTCTAAGCTATGGTCTGTTTAGAGCCAAGGGATTATTTAGGGCTGCATCTTCCAAAGCATGTTTGTGGAACATTTTCTGCCCAATATTAATAAATATTGCTTGACAAAAACAAATGTCCAAGTCCAAATATGTTTGGGAAACACAGGGTTAATCATCATTAAACAGATTTCTCTGCTTAGGGTTTGTCAGAGATTTGAAGTGCACTATTTTGTGCATCTCTAAGAAGGGGTGTGATTTCCCAGTCTTATTTGAGGCAATGTGGCATAGGAGAGTGTGTGTCTTTGTGTCTAACCACCTGTATTCAAACCTGGTCTTTACTATTTACTGTCTTGCTCTTGGGCAAGTCCACTAAAATCTCTATCCCTCAGTTTCATAATCTGAAAAATGGATAATAATAATTCCTACTTTCTTGAATTTTTTGAAGACTGAATAAGATAGTACTAGCAAAAAATATATCATAATGTCTAGTATATAGTTAGCTTGCAATAGACATTGACTATTATATTTTTCACAATGTTAATATTATCTGTATTTTTGGAAAATACTACATATTGGCTCATTCAACATCCATAAATCAGTCCCTAGCTTGGGTGCCTTCTGTTTTAGTTTGCTAATGCTGCTGGAATGCAATGAACCAGAAATGGGTTGGCTTTTGTAAAAGGGTATTTATTAAGTTACAAGTTTACAGTTCCAAGGCCATAAATATGTCCATACTAAGGCATCTAGAGAAAGATACCTTGACTCAAGAAAGACCAATGGTGTTGGAAACACCTCTGCCAGCTAGAAAGGCATGTGGCTGGCATCTGCTGGTCCTTTGGCTTCTGGTTTCGAACAGTTTCCCTGGGGGACATTTTCTTTCTGCATCTCCAAACAGCTCTATCTGTGTTGGCTCTGAACTTTCCCCCTCTGTGTGAGCTCTCTTAAAGCCTCCAGTAAACTAATTAAAACCCACCTTAAGTGGGCAGTAACATCTCCATCTAATCAAAAGGTCATACCAACAACTGGGAGTGTCACATATCCATGGAAAAATCTATTCTAGAGTTCCCCCTACAAAATTGAATCAGGATTAAGAAAACATAGCTTTTCTGGGGAACACGACAACTTCAAACCAGCACACCTTTCAGCATTGGAATTCTAAAAACTGCATTTCCTGGACTCCCTTGAGATGAGGCATAGTATATAATCAAAGTTATGTCAGGTAAACTTATGTAAGCTTTAGAAAGAGAAGAGACAATGATAGAAGGTAGCCAAGAGGGAGAAAGAATCTTCTGGAAAGGGAAATGAAGATGTGTTTAGTTTTAGGGGAATTGGTAGTAGAAGTTCTACTAAGCCATCCTTCACATCATGGGTACCTTTGACAGATGGCGGCAGTGGCAGTGGGGTTTTTGCTAGAGCTTCTTTAATCAAGTGTAATCTATGGACCAGCAGCCTGTCATCATCTGAGAGCTGGATAGAAATGCAGAATATCAGATGACACCCTGACCTATGGGAATCAGGATCTGCACTTTAACCACATCTCAAGGAATGTGGTAAAATTTGCATGTACATTAAATTGTGAGAAGCACTGTACTAGTAGAATCCTATGGAGTATATCTGTGATGTGGCCAGACATCTCCGTGGGCTGCATTTTAGTGTCCACATTAAGTTACCTAGCACCCTTTGGGTAAAACTATTCCTGTTTGAATCAGCTAGTATGGATTCTATTATCTGCAACTAAAAGCTTTGACCATATAACCACAGAATTCCTTTTTGGGGGAGGAACTTTAAGATGTGACACTTTTGGAACCATTTTTGTGAAATAGCAGGGGAACAACATTGCTTATATAATATGGGACCAGATTTTGGAGAGCAGTCTACTTTTATTTTCTTGGATCTGTTGTTCATAAAAGCAAAATGAGATTTGCATTAACAAGTATAAAAATCCTCAACTGACAGAACTGGACTGTGTTTAAAACAATCTGGCAATTTTCAGAGGGGGAACTAATTTGCTTTCATGCAGTTTAGATAAACATTTATTTCTTCTTACAGAAATCTTACTTCACTAGTGCAAATTGTCTTGGTTAGTTATAGCAAGATGCTAAGATCATGTGTTATAAACTGACCTAAGCTGTTGGATCAAACACACATCTTTGATTCTTTTTGGTAAAAAATGGTAGGTTCAAAAGAATCTGAAGTAGGGAAGCATTAACTGCTTTTTCATAACCTGCTACCAGGTTATACTGAAAACTAATCTCAGTTTAACCTGAGAACTAATCTCGCTACATATAAACATTTCTTAAAAAAACAAACATATTGCTAGTGAACTGCCACCAAAGAGTTTATACATATGTTTTCCAAACTTGATGGAGTTCCAGCTCTTGTTCTTTCAGGTGCTGTATTACCATCCTGAACGAAAGGTGCCACTCAGTGCAAACACAGCACCTTTCCTGAGGCAGGATTATTTGATCCTTGGCTTCAACCTCAGCTGCCCAAAACTCCCCTTACCCAATGGTTAGGAACTTTTAAGGGTAAGGACTAAGGCACCATTCTTATAAGTAAAGGTTACAGGCTTGCTGGATTGTTATATAATGTAAATGCACAAGTGGAAAGAGCCACAAATGTGACAATGTGGGAGAATCTCTAAAGTATTTTAGCCACTTCTTATGCATTTAACCAAAGTGAGCACATTTCTAAGATTCATCTTACTAATTAGTCAACTGCCAATTTCACAGTTTAAAAATGATTAATGGATGTTTTAGTTTCCCAGGTGCTAAAATGAATACTATACTATGGGTTGGCTTAAACAGTAGGAATTTATAGGTTTATAGTTTTGAGGCTAGGCGAAGTCCAAAATCAGTCTTTCCCTGAAGACTGGCATTCTGAAGTTGCCTCTGACAACCATTGGCCCTTGGCTTTTTTGTCACATGGCAACACAACTGGCAGTGTCTTCTCCTTTCTTTTCTGGTTTCCATTGATTTACATGTTCTGGCTGCTCCCCATGGCACATCTCTTTCTGTGTGCAATTTCCTTTGTTTATAAGGACTTCTACTACATAGCATTAAGACCCACCCTCATTTCATTTGGGCATAACTTAACTAATAATAACTTCAAAACTCCTATTTACAACAGGACCTAGAATTGGGACCTGAATGTGGCTTTTGTTAGAGACATGATTCAATCCCCAAAAATGGCTTTCAATTGCTAAATAACAAAGTCACAAAATTGATTCAAGCTATTGCTATAGTAGCTGCTTCTGGATAGCCATTCTGATGTAATGTTTACTGCTCACCTGTATAGCACATGTTCCTGATTGAAAAGTTTGTGGAGGCTCCTGTTTTGTACCCTTGGACCAAATAAATATATGCATAATTTCACATTATTCATGATGAAAAAATTAAAGACAGTCTAAAACTATGGATTTTGTTTTGTTTGGTACAAGGCAGGATTCTGGATTAACTAGGAACTCAGGCTTGAGTCCTAATAAAGAATTCATTCATTCATCCATTCAGAAGTAAGCTATATGCTTTATATAGAGACCAGAGATAAATAAGGCGTCTTTCCTCAAGGAGAGCAGAATCTGCAGAAGAGGGTACATAATTAAAAATATGATGGATATTATGCAGGTAAGGCCCAGGTGCTGTGGTCACATTGACAATGGGCAAAAATAGGAGGGATGGAATTAAATAGATGATCTCCCTGACAAACTGACTTCCCTAAGTGACAACTAATGTGGATTTTAAAGACAAGCAGAAGTTGGTCAGTCTTTCCAGGAGGCAAAGGTAGACAGTAGTGGTAATCTTTAAATAATGACAGTGTGTTTTAAAATCCACTTGATTAATGGGGAGACCAATAAAAGTATAGTGTTTCTTTTCTGTGATGGTTAGGTTCTGGTGTCAACTTGGCCAAATGATTATGCCCAGTTGTCTAGTCAGGCAAACACTGGCTTGACTGTTGCTGCAAGGATATTTCTGGCTGGTGGATTAAATCATCAGTCAGTTGATTGCATCAGTGGCTGATTACATCTGCGATCAACTAGGGTGTCTCCCACAACAAGATAATCCAATCAGCTGAGGGCTTTTAAGGAAGAAGAAAGACTCCCACTGCTTCTTCAGCCAGTGAACCTCTCCTATGGAGTTCCTCCACACTTATCATCAGAGCTGCCTGTTTCACATTCTGCCCTACGGATTTTGCATTATTCCATTCCCACGGTTGTATGAGACATCTTTATAAATCTCATATTTGCAGATCTCTCTGGATGGTTCTGTTTTTCTACAGAACTCTGACTAACACACCTTCCCTGATCTCTCACACTCTGCTTCATTTATGATATGAAGGACTTAAAGGAGTCTGGGTTGTTAGATACCATGAATTTGAGTTAATTGCTTTAGACTCAGAAAACTAGAGAATTGTAGAATTGTCACTACTATACCAAAGACTCTTAAATATAAACTCCTACTGTTCTTTACTATCAATGAATTGTGTTTTCTCCTTTCAGAAGAAAGGAAAGCAAAGTTGTTCAGTTTGTTGTAGTTGTTTCCAATTAGATACCTAGTTCCATATACCCACAGTTTCATACAGTATATTCCTCACAACTTTCTGTTCAAATACTTGCTCTGCCTTTCACACTGCTCAGGTGAGCTGAGGAGACTCATTTAGGGTGATGGGATGGTCCTAAGCCAGGAGCCATTGATCCATCCTAACCATTGAATTTCCTTTGAGTTCTGTAGCTGAGTTCACAAAGTCACCTTTACATGGGGTGGCTCAATTTGGTAGCCCCAAGCAAGTATGATACTTGGAATAAATCTAAGCACTGCCCTGTATCCAATCCCACCCCTTAGTCTCAATTGCTGGAAGCACCCCCTAGTGCTGTTCCTTGACTTCTTCCCTGGCTTCTGGTGCTCATGCCTTTTGTATCTTCTGCAAGAAATTCCACTGCCTGCCTCCTTCACTATCTTTTTTACTCCACCACCCATCCGCAGATAAGCAATAAAGCCCCTGCCTTCCTTCATCAGGGGAAAGAGCACCAATGCTAGCTCTGAATGAGTAGTGTGACCTTGGACAAGTTATATCACCGCTCTGAGCTTCTATTTCCTCAACTGCTGAATGGGCACAAAACATGCATTTCAAGAACTATTGAGAAGATAAAAGGAGATGATACATATAAAGCATTTCACACAATGTTAGTACATAGTCCATGCTCAAGAAATGGATGGGTGCTATTATTTGTTATTATCTTTATCATCATCATTACTTCTATTATAATAACTTTTCTCCTGGCAAGGTGAAAAAATAGGTATGGGTTTGTTCTTTTGGCGTTGTAAGCACAAAGTGGTAATATAGATTATGCTTTTGGGTCTTTCATTGGCTCATTCACTAGTTTCACTTGATCCTTAACACTTCCAAAGAGGTCAGAGACTGGATCTCTGCACAACAATTCCATGAAGTGTGATGGTGTCAAACGTGTGAGAACTAACACTTAGATGAGCATGAAGTCATTAATGAAATCTAAACACAAAACTGAGTCACAGAGGACATGTGTATGTAAAACTTAGAACTTGGACAAGATTGGTCCTTAAAAGTCATTTTAGTCTAGGGTTCAGAATGTTTTAAAGATTGAGTTTTAAACTTCAACCCACATAACTTGTCAGGACCAACAGTGGCAGTAAACCATAATGAGGTTACTCTTTCCACTCTCGTGGTGGGAGATTAAGTACTAAGATCACGAGGACAGCCAGGCTCATGGTCTGAGAGACGTGGAGGAGACTTGGCCTTAATTAAATCCTTCCTTCTAACCAAGCCCAGAGGCCTTGGAAAGAAGCGATAATAGAAGGTAACCCTGGAAACAGTTAGAAAGGCACGCGGCTGTGGGAACTGAATGGAGACAGGAAGCAAGACCAAGGGTGAGGTCGCCAAGAACAGCTTAGAAGGAACCAAACGTGGGAACTTGCCTTAACCACAAAAGCTGAAGAGAAATGGAGATTTCCCTCTCTCCTTGGTTTTCTCCAACCACCAGATGTAACATATTTATTTGTGTACATGTTGTTTTGTAGTCACTATAATAGTAGAGCCCACACACAATTATTTTTGCAGGTTGTTGACTTTTCACAAGACTTGGAAATGAAGGGTTGAAGGAGGGTAGAATTGAAAAAGAACATTTTCAGATGACTAAGTTAAGACGGAAAACTTTATTCTCCATTTGCAGAAATGGAGCTTCTGAGACAACTGACGTTCAGAGCAACACTGCTAGCAAATGATGACCCAGGGTTCAAACTGTGGTTTGATTCCAAGGCAATTGTCTTTCTCCCTCATTGTGCTACCTCTTAGTATTTGGAGTTCAATCTTAGGGGACCCAGGAGTCCCTTTAGCTGTCAGGGAGTGATAATGAATCTGGTACAACCTTTACTTGGCAGTTGTCTTAGAGAACGATCTCAGATTTTTTAATTCAGTTGAACCCCTCTCTTCTGTTATAATCCCTCCCTCTCTTTTTCTCCTCCCCATCTTCTCTTCCCTTTACCCACTTTTCACCCATGTGAATTTTAAGGAAAATGCAATCCGTATGTTTTTATTCATTGTACTCATCCAAATATGATTTTGAGAGAAAGTAGGTTTGCAGAGAACTTGATTTTGAAACACTTTCTCCCTGGAAAACAGGATGTCTACTCTGGCCAAAATCATAAAAGCTTCAAACTTTAAGTGTCAGGGTTAGCTTAATACATAGAAATAACATGATTTGAGGGAGCAGTAATTTTAGACACTTTCCTGCAAGCCAAGTCCTAGAGGATATGAGCCCACATTAGTGCTATCAAATGAAGGCGTTTAGGTGCCCAGTTAAGCAAATTTCTTCTATTACCATCATCATTATAAAAGACACTGACACTGTGGGCAAAGTAACATTCATATGTTAGGTCTGGAAGGGGTGTTAAAGTCACATTGTTCAACACCCTCATTTTATGGATGAGGAAACTGAGGCCCAGACAGGTCTGGTGATATGCTGAAGGTCCCAGAGCTGGACTTCAACTCCTGAATCCTGGGCTCCAAGCTCGTAGCTCTTTCTAAACCACTTCTTTGACTTTGCGGGAAAAAAAAAAACAACTCCATCTGGCATTGTGTTACGTTTACTAGAAATCTCTCCAAAATATACAGCAATTTTTAGATTAGATGACACATTAAAAATGAAACAAAATATATTTACTGCCTCTAGAGCAAAAAAAAAAAAAAACATCTGTTTGTACATCAGCCTGAAAAAATACTCCTCATTAACTTAAGAAAATGATCCTTGAACCTCATTCAAAATAGGTGGTGGTAAATGTTTTCTTATACATAAAAGGCAGAGAAATAATAGATAAAAATAGCCAAAGTGTACTAGGCACCTTATTTGTTGCTTAGAATAACAGCAATATTAATAATTGATGATTCAGAGGCAATATGCATATTTATTGGTTACAGGTAAGGATTTTGTAGTCAGAGTCAGTTCTGATTATGTAATTAACTATTTAATCCTAGGCAAATTAAGCCTCAGTATAAACATCTTTAAAATGGGGTTAATAACAACACTCTCATTTATGGTATGCTGTGAAGATTAAAGGATGCAGTGAGTATGTGCCACAAATGGGTGAAGCAGGACATACTAATTACAATGGTGTTGAGTGTTTACGAGGTACCAGGTGCCTTGCTGAGCAATTTACAAAAATTATTTACTTAATCTTTATAACTACACTATCAAGTAGACATTATCATCCTCATTTTACAGGTGAAGAAACTATAATTTAGAGGGATTAATAAGGGACAGAGTAGAATCTCCAACCAATGCCTGATTTCATTGACCATCTCCTTAACCACTCTACTATATGCTTAATTGATATTTTAGGTCATTTCTCTTAAATTTTACAGATTCATTGTGTTGTCAGTATTATCTCTATTTTATAGATAAGAAACCTGCAGTTTAAAGAGTTTAATCATTTCGGAAAACTCACAAGACTATTAAGCAGCCACGTGAAAATAGAATCTTGTTTTCAGATGCAATACCTATGCTCACTCTAGTGCATCATGCTGAGCCTCTTAAGGGAAAGCTTAATCAAAACCTGGGGCCTGGTTGGAGTGATAAAGAATAAATATTCCAGGGATTGTTGGAGGTTGGGAACTGGAAGCCACACTGCAGAGCCTGAGCCCATATTGCATTTCTTAAGATCTTCATTACCTCCTGCTGAGGAACTATGTAACTATTAACTGGTATCCATGTCTTATAACTTGAACCACAAGGCTTCTAGAGTTCTAGCATTTTATCTAAACTTGGTCTCCTTAAGCAAATTGGAATGGCTTCCGTATTCCAGCTGCCTTGTCTAGTCCAAATCTTATGGGAAGGTTGTTTCTTGTGGCTCCAGTATGTGTGGCAGCCCCTAAGACATGACTCTACTGTGATTTTTTCAATTTCATGGATCCTCAAAACACCTTCCTACCTTTGTAATATGTTCATTCTTGCTACTTGGGTTCATTGTTACTAGGATTTTGAAAAGGAAATGTTTACTCTTTTTAATAGTTTAATGAAATAAGTACTTACTGAGTGCTTGCTCTGTGCTAGGTACTAGGGAATACAGAGATTAATATAAAAATAAAGTCAATATCTCTTGCCCTCTTTAGTCCTTGTCTCAATCAGAGTCCAGTCAGAGTTCACCTAGGAAGTTAATGGAGAGAATTTAACAAGTGAAGTAGTGATGAATATGTTAGAAGAGCTGAAAGGGCAAATGGAAACAGTGAGGCAACCCAGAGGAAGCTGCTTTCTCCCCACCTCCCACACCAGGGCTGTTCAGATGTAGGGAAAAGGTAGAACCCAGGAGAGAGGCCCACAGAGCAGGAACTGGGGATGTAGAAGAGGGGCTGCCCCATGGGTTCAGAGATTACAGAGGAGAAGCAACCATGGGAGACACCTTCTAAAGCAAAAGAGAGAGGGTAGAAATACCTTGATATCTTCCCTCCTTCCCCCCTCCAACTTTCTACCAGTGCCTCCCATTGTTAAACTGAACCAGATACCAGTTGGCAGGGAACCTGGAGACCAGAGTTTACAGGGGGTCAGTTCCCTGCACTACAGAGGCATAACTGGGTGGGGAGAGGATGGCACAATCCTAGACACCTCTCCTTAGTCTCTATCCCTGTCACCTTCTAGCCCCCTATCTTTGAGTCAAGATATATTGAAGTACAATGATTGGGTAGAAAAGCTTCACCCAGCTCTGACTGGTAATCATTAGTTGCCTTTAGAATCAAATTTGAGTGTCCTACCATGGTGTGATGGGTAACTTCCTGTGTCACTTTGGCCAGGTTATGGTGTCTAGTTGTTTGGTCAAGCAAGTACTGGCCTGATGGTTACTATGAGGACATTTGTGGATTTAAATCATCGGTAAATTGATTGCATATACAACTGATTACATCTGCAATCAGCTGAGGAGACTGCCTTTAGCAACGTGAGAGATTTCATCCAATCAGCTGAAGGCCTTAAAGGAAGAAGTGATGATTTCAACAGTGAGAAAGAAGAATCTCTCTCTACTTCAGCTGACCAGTTTCTCAGTTTCTCCTGGGAAATTCGTTGAAAACCTTTATCTGAATTCCCAGCTTGCAGCTTGCTCTACACGATTAAGCCTTGCCCATTGCCGCAGTCATGTGAACCAATTCCTATAACAAATCTCATAATATTTACATTACATATATTATATATTTATATAGTATATATCATATATATCTTGTTGATTCTTTTTTCCCTGAAGAATTCCTAACACCCATGGAATATGTGGCCAGCCTTCATCTGGATTCCCCCTACTTTTCTTATCTCATCTTCCATCAGTTCCCTAACACCAGCTGAGTTCCATGAAACCAAGGCATGTATGTTTTCTTTCTTCTTGCCTCCTTTCCTATGGCTAGTATGTTTTATAGAAATGTCTGGATTTCAGGTTTGGTTCCTGGTGTCTTTCCATGCAAAAAAGAAATCTGGATTTGCTTTTCTTAAACACACAACATTTATTTAGTGAACACACATTTGCTATTGAGTGGCAGGAACTGTGAGAAAATCAGAGATGAGTAAGACAAGTTTCCTGTTCTAAAAGAAATTTTGGTAGCCTTCCTCAAGGAGACCAGATCAAACAGATCAATTAGAGACAGAGATGACCACAGTTAAGGTTGTTAGTGTGTATTGTAGCTGCTGGAATGCAACACAAGAGAGATGGATTGGCTTTCAATAAAAGGGGATTTATTTAGTTAACGTATAGTTCTTCAGAGGAAAGGCAGCTAACTTTCAACTGAGACTCTTTCTTACATGGGAAGGTACAGGGCAATCTCTGCTGGCCTTCTCTCCAGGCCTCTGGGTTCCAACAACTTTCCCCGGGATGATTCCTTTCTGCATCTCCTAAGGCCTGGGCTGAGCTGTGAGTGCTGAGATGAGGTATGCTGAGATGGTTTTGCTGTATTACGTTAAGCTCTCTCATTTAAGCACCGGTCAATTAAATCAAACATCATTCATTGCAGCAGGCACGCCTCCTAGCCAACTGCAGATGTAATCAGCAACAGTTGAGGTTCACATGCCATTGGCTCATGTCCACAGCAATAGAATTAGGCATCTTCACCTGGCCAAGTTGACACCTGAATCTAACCACCACAGTGTGTTTCAAAGATTAAACTAGTCAGGTTCAACTACCAGTTTCAAGAAGTAAGCAAAGATAGAGATAGAAGTAGAGATACAGATAGAAGTAGGAAGGAAGTTAATCCCTAGATGGGACCAAAGAAAAATAATTGAAAGCAATTGTAATAAATAGGTTGGAAGTAGTTTAGGCTCATCTTTTTTTTTTTTCTTTTTCTTTTTTCTACTTAATGTGTAAGAGTAACCTCCAGGATAACCTCTCGACTCTGTTTGGAATCTCTCAGCCATTGACACTTAGTCTCATTTCATGCTTCCCCCTTTTGGTTGAGAAGGTTTTCTCAATTCCTTGATGCTGAGTCTCAGCTCATTCTAGGGTTTTTCTCAATCCCTTGATGCTAAGTCTCAGCTCATTCTAGGATTTCTGTCCCACATTGCCAGGAAGGTCCACACTCCTGGGAGTCATGTTCCACATAGACAGGGGGAAGGTGGTGAGTTTGCTTGTTGTGTTGGCTGGAGAGAGAGGCCATATCTGAGCAACAAAAGAGGCTCTCTTCGGGGTGACTCTTAGGCCTAATTTTAAGTAGGCTTGACCTATCTTTTGTGGGGTTAAGTTTCATATGAACAAACCCCAAGACTAGGGGCTCAGCCTATAGTTTTGGTTGTTCACACTGCTTGTGAGAATATCCAGAATTTAACTTGGGGAAGTTGAATTTCTCCTCGTTCTCACCATTCCCCAATGGGGACTTTGCAAATACTTTTTTATTCACTGATCAAATCACTCTGGGATTTATTGGGGCATCACTCTGGACAAACCAACAAAATCTCATGTCCTACTCAAGGTTCCATGTACTTATGGTGTTCAATTAAGCTATCTACATAAGTTATATTAGGAAACGCACTAGTCAAAATATAAATTTTGTACCAAATAAACATTTTTGCTTTAGTCTCACACACAAGTTGAAATTTTAAAATATTAATTACCATCTATTTTCAGCATACTGCAGTAATGACAGTCCTTTGTTCTTCCTCATGCAAAAACATTTTTAAAATTTGTGCATTTAGTCACTACCATTATATACTCTAGGCACTCCTAGATTATACCATCTCAATCTTTATCGTCTATCTTTCTTTCTGATTTCATTTGTGCCCCCAGCCCTCCTCCCTCTATCATTCTCACATTCAGCTTCATTCAGCGTTTTAACATAATTGTATTACAGTTGTGCTGTCCATTTCTGAGTTTTTATATTCAGTCCTGTTGCACAATCTGTATCCCTTCAGCTCCAATTACCAAATGTCTTACCCTATTTCTATCTCCTGATGGTCTCTGTTACCAACGAAATATTCCAAGTTTATTCACTAATGTCAGTTCATATCAGTGAGACCATACAGTATTTGTCCTTTTGTTTCTGGCTAATCTCACTCAACATAATATTCTTAAGGTCCATCCATGTGTTACATACTTCATAACTTTATTCTGCCTTACAGCTGCATAATATACCATCGTATGTATATACCACAGATAATCTTAATGGACCCTGCTACCTGGTGGACTGGTCTGGTTTAAAGGCATAGGACTGGCTTCACCAGGGAAGTGGAAATTGTCTGAATAGGCTTGTTTCTTTAAGCCGGGGGAATGGTCAACTTTTCCTTAAAGGGCCAGATAGTAAAAATTTTAGGCTTTGTGGCCCTCCTGGTGTCTCAGCTCTGCCACTGTAGTGCAAAAGTCGCCACAGACAATATGTAAATAGGCTGTGTTCCATTAAAATTTTCTTTACAAAGACAGATGACTGGCTGTGGTTTGCCAACCTCTGTTTAGCCATCAGCGGTGTCTTCATGCCTGGTAGTTTGCACTGTGTAGTGGAGTCTCTGATGCTCTTGTATCACCCTCAGATTCAATTTTGAGACCTTGCTTTATTTTGCTTCATGTTTCCCAAACTGTTCTTGATCATCACTTCTCACCTCATCATTAATTTTTAAAATGGTTTTGCCACATTCCTTGGAGGAATACAATATTTCTTCTTCAGCATTGTCATCCTTCCTCCTATTTTGGAAATATCCTCTCCCATAAACTGCAGTTACATTTATTGAACTTTTACTAAGCACCAGAAATTAAACCAGGTGCTTTATATATATTTAATATATATTGAATCAATTGATGTTTAACCCTTTAGTGCAACAAATGATGAACTTAAAACTGAGAGGCTAAATATTTAGCCCAAGAATGCACAGCCAGTGGATCCATAGCTGGAATTTTAAACCAGGTATATATAAATACAAAGCATATTTTTTTAAAAATAAATAGTCAAATTACATCTCACATTTCTATGGGAGCACACAAATTTGACAGTGTGATGCACAGGGTTCTTCTGTAAGCATCAACAATGGATTATGGGGAGACAACGGGGTGTGAATAAGGCCAAGAGCTCAGAATCGTATCCTCTGGGTTGGATCCTGGCTGAACCATTAACTTGCAGCATGACATTGTGTGTGCCAGGACTCCTCCTTGAGCCTCTGCATCTTCTGTTCTTTCACTTGTCTTGCTTTCTGTTTGAATAATCAAGGTTTCTTTAATCCTTATAGTTTCTGTTCCTGTATTTATAAAATTCACAAGACTATTATTTTAATAGTCATTCTTAAAATTTTAACATATATACCTAAATTTAAAATTTTCAAATAAAGCCTAAAGTGAATCAGTGCCTTATCCTGCTTAAGAGTGATGTCGAGGGTGGCTGCCGTGGCTCAGCATGCAGACCTCCGACCTGCCGTGCTGGAGGTCTGGAGTTCGATCCCTGGTACCTCCTGCCCATATGCAAATTAAAAAAAAAAAAAAGTGATGTCGACCTTAGCATGTTTTAATCTCTCTCTGATCCCACCAAGTCTCTACCCCAACTACTATGGGATGGACTACTATGATGTCGCTGTCTAATTCTATAGTTCTGGCTTATTTTAAATATTCATATGAGTTATTGTTATGCATATAACAATAATCATCTTTCTTCATGCATTATATTCAATACTTATTTTAGATTTACTAGTTTTTCCAGTTTTTATTTTCCTCACACTTCTTGCATCTTTTCCTTCCTATTAGATTTATTTTCCTTTTTTTCAGCAAAGTTCCATAGCCAATAAAGTGGGAGTAAAGTGGTATAATGTTATTTACTTGTTTTTTTCTCATATCTACTTAAAAAGAAACAAAAATCCAGCTCCCTGATCTTTCTGTCTCAAATTTCTTCTTAGATCATAGTGCTATTTCTATTTTTTCCTACATAAATTTTCCCGTTTTGCAAGGTTTGTGATACTCCTTACATGCACTGACATATAAAAACATATGTACATACATATAAAATGTTTTGGAATTTTGGTCTATGAGTTCTTCTTCCATGTGAGTTATCTTACACAGGGTTTTACAACCATGTATGTACCAGGTGTAGGATTTCGATGCTAGACTGCCACCTCAGTATCATCCCTGCCCCTTCTACATTTTTTTTGGCATGGGCATGCTCTGGGAATTGAACCCTGGCCTGTGGTGTGGCAGGCGAGAATTCTGGCACTGAACCACTGCACTGCCCCCCTTCTACATTTTGCATTGCATCTAGGAATGAAGTGTGTGAGAACTCCATTTCACAGAATCCCTTGCCAGTATGGTTCTTGGGTAGGTTTTGACAGTGAGAAGCGCTCATGTGACATTTGGAAAGTGGAAAATAAAGAGAAGCTATTAGTCTAAAGCCAAGGCTTTTGTAGGAAGATGCAAGAGCAATGACAGAAAGCAAAGGTAAGGTTTGGCCAGTGCCTTCCAGGTGTCCTCCTGAGCAAGGATCCAGAAAACTTTTCTCTGTAAAGGACTTTTCTCTGTAAAGTTAATAAATAGTTTAGCCCTTGCAAACAACATAAGATCTCTGTCACATCTTCTATTTAATTTCATTTTGAAATATAAAAAAAATCTTAGGTGGCCAATGTTACCAAAACAGATCGTGGGTCAGATTTGGCCCATAGGCCTTAGCTTACTGAGTCCTGTTAGAGAGAATCTCCTGCTTGGCATTCAAGCAACTGAGCTCACTGATGGCAGCCTGCCTATTATTCCTGCACTTTCAGATGTCCTGAAATCCAGCTGCAGCCTTGCTGACCTTGCTACCGAAGTCCTTCCAGAGACTGTGTAAGCCTCCAAATTCCCTTCTGTTTTCTTGTTCCAGGCCTGTAAGGTGACTTAATGGTTATCTTTGACAAGACACTATAGAATTCACAGCCTCTAAGTCAGTTCTCACATTAGTTTCCAGAATTTTGGTTCTATATACTTGTAAGACAAGTCAGATCTGTTCCCGGAAAGGTACAGTTTTAGAATTCTCACTTGCGGCTGTGTTTCCACACTCAGCCAGGATGGATAAACCTGCTTCTGGCTATGACCTGGGGCTACGTATTAGAGAACGTCTTTCATGGATGGAAAGCATATTCCAACTATTAGGTCCATGCAGGGGTCCTAGCTTTTGCTCCTCTCATGAGCTGAGTCTTGGGACCCAATTCCTTCCCAACATAAACATTGAAGCTTCAGTTCCTACAGTTTGTACTGAGCCTGACCTCCTCATGAGCAATTCGGCTTCAGCTTCCATTTACCACCAGGGTTGCCTCTATATTTCTAGTACAAGGGTATTTCTCTTTCTTGCTTTGGAACTGATTATTAATTTCTAAAATGTTTTATCCAGAATTTCTATGAGTTTAAATTGTGAAGAGGGTACTTTTAACATGTACTTAATCAACCCTCTTGACCTGAAAGTCCAGTGTTCACATCTGAGAAATAAGAAGGCTGTGTTTAATGATTCCCAGAGTCCTTCAAGCACTCTGCTGTTCTAAGTTGCTATATCTAGGCACATTGTGTTTATATATAAATATTGCTGCCAACACTCAGGCACATGTGCCGGTCTGATAGTTATTTATCACTGAAGGAGGACCATTAGTAGGAACTTAAGCCAGCACACATTAATGTTTGGCAACAGAAAGGAAAATATGTGGCCAATCTGTTGCATGCAATGATTAAATTCATTATATTAACCAAGGCTAATGAATCTAAATACTGCCTCCTTAACATCTATTGTTTACAAAGCTACCATTCATTTTGAGAAGAAAAGACATATTAAATATCATAAAACAGACCACACTTGATACCTGGAGTCTACAAATTTCCCAATTGTAGCATCTTGTAAGGAGGTGGATTAGAGGCTGAATGTTGGTCATCATCTGACTAGGAGAATTAATCCTTAAATGCATTCATTCATTCACTACATATCAACTGACCACCATGGGCCAGGCTTTGGGCTTGTACTGGAGTTCATAAGAAAGCCACAGTCCCACTCCTCACAGAGAAGCTTATGGTCTACAGGGGAAGAAAGATTATGGACCATATGATTACAAGGTTGTTGAGTGAGACAAAAAGTTAAGTCAAAGATGCCGCGGGAGTGTCTGACAGGGGGAGCTAAAATGATCTGGAAGGCTCTCAGACGTGAACTTCCGCAAGCGAAGTTGAGGCTGAGATCTGAAGGTCTGAGTGTTAGCCAGGCAAAGATGCCCCTAAGCACATAGGAAGGGCTGGAGGCAAACTAGAGAACAAAGGGGAAAGCAGGACCAGAAAGGGGAGTGGAAACACCAGCTTTCCTAGGGGCCTGTGAATACTGTTAGGGATTTTGGGTTCTGTCCCAAGGCCTTGGAAAGCCATAAACAGTTTTAGGTAGAAAAATGATGTGGTCAGGTAAATGGACACCTAGCTCTGGTGTGGAGAGTGGAGATAGGCAGGTAAATCAGAAGGCTTCTACAATAGTCATGGGGGTAGGTGGAAAGTGATGATGGAGGATAGTGACAATGGGAAAGTAAAGAAATAGGTCAATCTTTAGGAGGTAGCATGTACAGAATGTGGAGTATGATTAAATGTGGAGCTTGACAGAAAGAAAAGACTCCTAGTTATTGCTTTAAGCAATTGGGAAGATAGTGATTCCATTTACTGAGAAAGGGACCCTAGAGAGAGAAACAGAGAGACAGAGAGAGACAAAGAGAGAGAGAGAGGTAAATCAGGATTCAGCTATTAGAATGGCATTAGTGCAGGGGACCCAATCTTTGGAATTAGATAATTCTAGTTTTTTGTTTGTTTGTTTGTTTGTTTTTAATTTGCATATGGGCAGGAGGCACCAGGGATCGAACTCCAGACCTCCAGCACGGCAGGTCAGAGCTCTGCCTGCTGAGCCATGGCAGCCGTCCAATAATTCTAGTTTTAAATGCAGGTTCTGCCACTTCCCTGGCAATTTCCTTACCTATAAAATGAGGAAAATATCAACTTTCATTGTAGTTATAATGATCAATGAGAATTAATGCACAATGACTGTCATTTAGTAAGTGCATAGTACTTGAGATTTCTCACATGACCTCTTCACAGCTTTCAGATGGTTGGTGGAGAGAGTAGAACTGAGTGGCAAGAATACAAGCCTGGGCATCAGAAGACAAGTGCTATGCTTATCAGTAAGTTGCTGTGTTACATTGGGTAAGAGATCACCCCCCCCCCCCAGCGTTTCTTCTATATGGTAAGGGGGTCAGTCTGGTTGACTTTTAAACCTGTATCAATGAGTTAATGATTATGCAGTTGAAATGTGTACAGGTCCTAGAGTGTCTCCCAATGTCAAAGTAACACTCTGGAGAAATGTCTAATTGGTACAGGATTCTGGAAGAAGGAAGCTGTCAGAGAATTCTATTTCAGCTTCATTCAGGAACACACAAGTCATCTTCTCAGAAAACAACCTTTCTTTACTGACAGCAGTGACTTGCCAATTGCTTTAACTTGCTCATACTTCACTCTCCTTGCCAATCTTAATAGTGAGAGATATGTATATTGGTTACTTAAAACCAGCAGCTTCATGGAATGGGAGTGCCTGTTGGGGAAACACATGAAAACAGAGAATGCCACAAAGCCCATATTTTTAGGACATGACAGAGAAGCAAGAATCTGTTTTGGATTATAGAACAGAATGTTTTCTTAGATGGTGTGTAGGCAGCCTTAAGTGTAGTATTCTTGAATGAAGAGCTGATGTCTTCAATGTATGCTGTCCTAGTCAGACCACAGACTAGGATCATGCCTGAGAGTTGTCCTGAGTAAAATTTCAGGCATTGGAATCAGCAGAGTGCTGGGTTCAAAATTTTATTTTCCTGCCATGTAACTCTGGAAAAGTTATTTAATTAGTCTAAGTCTCAGTTTCCTTATTTGTAAAATAAGAATAATAGCAATACCTTCCATAGGTTTCTTTTGAGGATTAAATAAGAAAGGGTAGGTAAAGCAATTAACACAGTGCCTGGCAACTAATTCTACCACTGCTGATGACTGAGCTTTGGGTCATACAAGATTCAAGACCATGTCCCTTGTGGAATCAGTATATTAACTAAAGGTGCTTGACTGAGAGAAAAGGCTTAAGAAGACTTATGGCCTCAGGGTTTAAAAAACTGAAGTGCTATATTGAAGAGGAAAGTAAACTTGTAGATGGAGTTCAACCATCAGATGGAGAGTTGGATTAGATGGGTTTTATTGTCACCTTTGATTTGGAGATTCTCAGACTCAATGAAAAATCTAAAAATAAGTCACTTTATTCACTTTTTCATTTATTTGCAGAAGATATGCTATTTTGTCAGGTGTCTGGGGAAAGAGAAACAAATGAGATATGGTCTTGGCCCTCAGTGAACTCACAGTCTAACCTAATATAAAAAATAGCACTAGGAAAGAACAGAGTTTCTATTAGGGATGATGAAAAAGTTTTGGTAATGGATGGTGGTGATGGTAGTACAACATTGTTAATGTAATTAACAGTACTGAATTGTATATTTGAATGTGATTAAAAGTTTAAATTTTAGGTTGTATAAATGTTACTAGAACAAAAATTTTAAAAATATTCATGGGACTGTACAACACAGTGAACCCTAAGTTAAGCAATGGATAATTATAATAATACAATTATAAAAATGTGCTTTCATCAATTATAATAATGCAAGATGTTAATAGTAGAGTGCGATATAGGAAACCTGCATTTTATGCATGATTTTTCTGTAAATCTGCAACTTCTCTAATTAAAAAAATACATTCGAGATAAAAAAGAAGAGATAAAGAAACAAAGAAAGAGAGAGAGAGAGAAAGAAAGAAAGCGAGCACTAGGCAGAAAGAGTTAAGTGACCCGTTTCTATTTTCAGGCACACATTGGTTTCTATTTTCAAGCACACATTCTTGCATTAGTTTTTTGTATGATTTTGTTCGAGTTGCTTGTCTTCTTTAAACTCAGTTTCCCCCCTCTATAAAGTGGGGATCACATTTGCCTTGAAAATTTAGAGAACTGTTTTAAGACCCAAATATGGTAGTGTGTGGGAATTTGATGTAACAAATGAGTGTTGTGCTAAGTGGGACTTTTCTTGATTATCACAGAATTGCTACTAACACCCAGAATTGAGAATAAAATGTTTTTAAGTATTGCATATCTTAAGGGAGAAAAGTGCCAAATGTGGGGGTCAGCACCTTTCCCAGAAGGTTGGCTGAGAATACTGTCACCTCCTTGCCAATTTCATAGTAGACGAAGACTGGGAGAGGGAAGGAGTGTCCCATTTAAAGTAAGTGCTAGTCTGTCCCCTCACAGCTCCAAGGTGTTCCCTTCTGGAAGGAAGCACAGGGAAAAAAGACTTAATAAAAGCACTGATAAAGCTGGGAGATGCTCAGTTGGTCCCCTTGAGTAAGCTGGGACTACTCCTTTCAGAGATGCTTAGGAAATCAATCAATTGGCACCTGAGTGCCAATGCTGTCAGGTAGGAGGGTGGTGGTAGAGCTGAAGGTCAAAGAGCAAGTAGCAAGTTTGTTTGGATTTCTCTTCATCATTGTATTAGTTTCCCAGGGCTGCCTTAACAAATTACCATAATCTGAGTGGCTAAAAGGAATGGAAATGTATTCCCTCACAGTTCTGGAGGCTAAAAGTCCAAAATCAAGGTGTTAGTAAGGCCAGCTCCCTTTAAAAGCCCTAGGGGAGGAACTTTCCTCACCTCTTCCCTCCTGGTGGGTCCAGGCATTCTTTGGCTTTGACAGTATAATTCCAATCACTACGTTGGTCTTCACGGGGCCCTCTGTCTTCCCTTTGTCTGTTTGTGTGACCAAATTTCCCACTTCTTATAAGGACACCAGTCATATTGCTTTTAGGGCCCACCATAATCCAGTATGACCTCGTCTTAACTAATTACATCTGCAAGTCCCTATTTCCAAATAAGGTGACATTCTGAGGTTCCCAGTTGACATGAATTTTGGAGGGAGGCAGTTCAATCCAGTACAATTGTGAAATGGTTGCATTTGAGCTATTTTGCTGACACCCCTGAATCAGGATATCTTGTAAGTGGGTGTCATGGTCAGGGACATGTATCAACTTGGCCAAGTTGTGGCACCTGTTTATCTGGTTGAGCAAGTGCTGGCCTGCCTGTTGCAATGAGGACATTTCATAGGATTAGATCATGATCACGTCAGCTGCATCCACAGCTGATTCCATTTGTAATCAGCCAAAGGGGGGTGTCTTCTACAATGGGTGATGCTTAATCTAAACATGGGAAGCCTTTTAAGGGGGATTCAGAGGAGACAGGTTCCATTCCTGCTTTGGCTGGTGAGCCTCTCCTGTGGAGTTCATCCAGACCCTCCATCGGAGTCATTGGCTTCACAGCCTGCCCTGTAGATTTTGGACTCTGTATTCCTGCACTCACATGAGACACTTTTATAAATTTTATATTTGCAAGTGTTCCCTGTTGATTCTGTTTCTCTGGAGAACCCTAACTAATACAGTGAGGGACAACCCAGAAGCAGGAGACTCACTGGGATACTCTTTGTGGAGGTTGGGTGGAAGGAAACAGGTCATACTCAAAGTGGTAGCTTCTAGTCAAGGTATTTGTTGGGAAAGACCAAAATAGAGTCCTTTGAACAACCAAGGAAAGCATCCCAATAGAAAGCCATGATTTGGAAGTAATTTCTGTCTATCAGCAGCCAGTTAGTTTTAGAGAAGCACCACAAACCAGCCTAGAGAAACAGCATGCTCACCTAGGACAGTCACTTAAGAGGGGACAATGTGTTTTCCTCTTTCTACCCCACTCCCAACATTACATGGGAAGCACAGGGAAAAGAAGAAGGAGGTGAGCCCTGGCCCAGGCCCCTCCCCCAGCACTATAGACACCAGCCAAGCCTACATGGGATAAAGAGGGAGGAGTACAAATTTAAGACTGAAGTGTTAAAATGAAGGACACAGTCTTAAAAAGTAGAAAGAAATTTTCTTAATGACTAAGAGTGATTGAAAAGCAATAAAGTTACATTGAGATGTGTGTTCTACCTTAAAAGGGGAATTTAATGTAACATAGTTGGTAAATAAGAGAATAAGAACAAAACTGCATCATGCAGATGCCTTCAGTGCCCCTCCCACATCCCTTGAACATTTTCATGCACCGCCATAGACTCCCAGCTGCCAGTTCTGCATATCTTTTTTTGGAACCTCAGAAGACCACCCTGCCTACTGTAACAGGCTGGAAGTGCCAGGGGATTAAGCTGCAGTTTCCTGCTGTGGTAGCTGAATTAATAGTGTGCCTTTATTGACTGTCTTTTCCTCCCCTGTTTCTCTTCCCCACTTACCTACTGCTGGCTGCATGACCCAAATATGTCATTTGCAATCAAATGCTTGTCTCAGGGTTTGCTTTTGGGAGAGCCAAAACTAAGACAGTAAGACTCACAGTTTTGTGTTTGACCCTTGTTCTAAAAAGACATGTCTAAATTTCACTTAAGGTAAAGCAATTGCTATGGTTCTGGGGTCGCATTCACATAAGGTGGAAAACAACATTATAGAGGCCTTACAATGGTTCTGCCCAGGGAATTTCAATACCTTAACAAAATAGTACAGGAGAGGTTCTTTCCGTTAGGCAAATTCTGACTTTCCCTTATTGTATCATCTGTCCTTGAAGACATTTCCACACATTTGGTCTGAATGCTTTTACTCTCAGTCCTTCTCTTATGCCAGTTGTGCCTTCATAAATATATCACCTGAATTTGAAAAATCTCTCAATAAGCCTTAAAACCATTCATTGTTGCTAATACCAGTCTATTTTCCAGACTCTTATCTTTTCTTAACAAGTGAGACTCTCTCTTGTTATGTAGGTGATTTTCTTATGATGCTGGAAGACCCCTGGGGTAATAAAACCTCAAAAGTATCTGGTTCCTATTAAAAGCAAGTCGATGAGATTAGATGTTTCTTGATGCACAATTACAAAATGCACACCAGATGTAATCACCATAGTTTCTTTCATATACACCCTTTCCTATTATTATTCAACTTAATATTTCCATGAGGAAGGAAAACTTACACCTCTTAAAGGGAACTGTCAGTTGATGTTCATGAAGTGCAATTGTGATGCCATCCCCCATGCCACTACCTCATATACTAGATCTGCATAGCCTCATTAACTGCAAGAGCATGGGGAAGGTTAAAAATTTCCCTGAACGTGGTATCAGTAGAACATGGCGACAGCCAATATGTCAGTTCAAGGTAGTAGGATGTTTCAGAAGTCACTGAAGTGGACAAACTGGCAATAAGATTACTGGGAGTCTATCCAGGGGTTGCTCGCAAGTCTAGAGTTGCAGATGACATCACAGAATCTCAAATGTTAGGAGGGCTCCAGGATTAGGAGCTGGGTTTGAGATCGGGCAGGAGCTCTTGCATCTGCAAAAGTAGAAAAGAGGCCCATGAATGCTCTACCATATTGTAGTGAGTACAGAAAGAGAATTATGACAAAACCACCCTGGCTACTATGACAAATTCCTTACCTTTATTTTGAAATATAGTAACGCATCATGCTTATATGCTGATAACATTTACTGAATAGCATTTAGATAATTTTTATTAGAAAAAGACATGATAATTTAATGATAAACATAAACGCAGTTTAAGGATTATTTGTTCACTCTTTTTTTTCTCTCTTTTTTGCGTGGGCAGGCACCAGGAATCAAGCCCAGGTCTATGGCATGGCAGGTGAGAACTCTGCCTGCCATAGACCTGGCCTGCCCTATTTGTTCATTCTTATAATTCCCACTAGACATGATTCTTAAGGTCAACTTTCTATCTTAATTAACATATTCCCAGCACCCACCATATGAACTGTATGTGATAGACACTGACTAAATACAGTATTTGTTGAATGTGAATGTTGAATAAGAAACCATCCTGACTGCAGCACCTAGCACAGTACACACATACTTGTTGAATGACTGAATCATGTATAAAAATATTGTATAACATGGGGACCTAGGTTAAGAAATACAACAAAGTAGATTCTTCACGTTATGTAGGCAGGATATGGGAGCATCTACAGGGACATTTTAATGTGGGAAAGAATCTGGTACAGGACAGCACAATTAAAGCTACTGAAGAGAAAAACAGAGAAGGAGATCAGACACTCTACTTTTTCCACTCGTTCCCAGACTTCACTCATCACCATCATTGATTTCAAATATTTCGCAGATCAACCACTAAATGGAAACAGATCATCCTTATTCTGCAAATATGGAAACAGAGAGGTTAAGTAAGCTGGCTCCTATAACTCTGTAAGGCTGAGAACTTGGAATAAGTGTTATTGTTTACAATCCCTCTTCTAGACCACCCAGTTTTTCATTCATATATTATGTACTAAGCTTCCCAAAGAGTATTTTAGGGAAACATGCAGTATGTCTCCCCAAAGAGTACACATTTGAGAATAATTTCTTGAAATTGGCTCCAGAACTGTTATTATTGTTAACATAAGCCTTATCATGTGGCCCTGGGATAAAAAGGGCAAAGGGGGGAAATTATTTTCTGAGAGCAAGACCGAATATGGGGTAGTGAAGAGTCAGGCAACTAGGTTTCATTCTCACCTCTGGCATTGATTAGCTTTACGGCTTTGGAGATAAATCATGAAATTTCTCTGGACCTCAGTTTCCCCATCTGAAAAGTAAGACAGTTAGTTTCCCTGGTATGATAGTTCATCTCCATAAGTTTCTCCAAGTAAACTAGGGCACATAAAAATATGAGGTCCTGGGAATACTATCCAAGAACCATCAAGAGAGAAGGTAAGCCAAGTTCATAAGGCAATTTAATTCCTAAAGCAAGACCCAGCCAATGGCCAGAGGGACAGTGATTCCCTTTGCTATGTTTTCCTACTTGTGTGCCAACCCCAAAATGCTAAGTCATTGCTTTTGCTAGAAGGATATTTTCTTATTGCATTCTGAGGATTTGAACAAATATTTTCATTTTGAGGAAAGCTTTGAGAACATTTTCAAATTGAAGGGTAGGCTTTCAGGACAAGTGGAGCCTCTAGTCTGCAAAATGGAGCTCCCAGGTTTGGACCGATGCCGCACTTGGAGGAGCGGCGACTCAGCATCTGCTGGGCTAAACTCTGTTTGACACAGCCCTTTCTTTCCACTGGAGATGAAATGGCTTTCAGCAAAAGCTGTGGGCACTGTGGTTTCCATGGCAGTTCTCTCACAAGGAAGCAGACACTGACCCAGCATTTGCTTCAGCCTCAGGGCTGGTGACATGCTGAGGCCAAGGAGCTGGCCACCTACGTGGAAAACCATGATACCTGCTTCCTCCCTTGTCCATCTTTTGCAATGAAGCCTGCCTGGAATTCCATTTCTGGGTCCCTGTTTCTTTCCTTCAACTTTGCAGTTATGCAAAATCAGCACGCACACCAGGTCCACAAATTAAACCATCGCTAGCTGATCTTATGAACCAACCCACAGGAACTAGTCTCCTATAACTCCTCTATTTTTTATTTTTATAAAACAGATTCAAGTTCTTTCTTTTCTTGATTCCTGTTTTTAGATGGAAAAATGAAGCTGTAGGGTGATAAATGGTTTCTCATACTGTGGAGTGAAAGATATCACATTTAAACCAGCTCTGCCTATAGCTGTGTTCTAAAAGTGGTTACTTATCTGATTATCAGTTGATCATTTACTTACCATCTTATTGGGAAGGAGGAAATAAGCTTTATAATGATTTTTATTCACCGTTTAAATTCATATTAAGAATGATCTCTCCCAAAATGCCTCCCCTGAATTCCCACGTTGGAGAGTCGTCCTTCTGTCTGTGTTTCTATGGCACCCTAAAATTACCTCTGCTTTGTCACTTGTTAAAATACATGGAAATTTTGTTTTTGTCTCTGCAGTGGGGAGTGAACATTTGTGTCCGTTCAGGTCTGCACCTTACTCTTCCTTAGAGATTTTGCTCAAATTTCACTTCCTCAGTGAGATCAACCTATTTAAAGTTTCAACCAATCCTCCCCCTCTTACTTTTTTCCATAGCAATCATCATTTCTGACATTTATTTATTTACTTACTTATTATGTTTATTTTTATTGTCTGTCTCCCTCTACCCTCAAACTAGAGTATAGGTTCCACAAAGGGAGTCTTTGTCAGATGTTTGTTTAGTGACTAAAATAGTGCCTGGCACACAGTAGGCCCTCAATGAATACATGCTAAAGAAATAAACAGTGAAAAATAAAGCATCTCAAGATCCTCTAGGTAAAATGCTGGAGGTTTATTATCCTGTCCTGGCTAGAATCAGAAGAGTAAATTACTTCATATATTTATGAAGTAAAGGAATAATGGCTGCTATGTTGTTTTGAATAATATTATTTAATATTAATTAATAGATAATTTTAATTTTAATATTGTTCTAGTTTGCTAGTTGCCAGAATGCAATATACCAGAAACAGAATGGCTTTTAGAAAGAGGAATTTAATGAATTGCTAGTTTACAGTTCTATGGCCGAGAAAATGTCCCAATTAAAGTAAGTCTATAGAAATGTCCAATCTAAGGCATCCAGGGAGAGATACCTTGGTTCAAGAAGGCCAATGAAGTTCAGGATTTATCTCTCAAGTGGAAGGGCACATGGTGAACACAGTCAGAGTTTCTCTATCATCTGGAAAGGCACATGGTGAACATGGTCAGTGTTCTTCTCTCATCTGGAAAGGCACATGGTGAACATGGCATCATCTGCTAGCTTCTTCTCCTGGCTTCCTGTTTCATGACACCTCCCTGGGAGGTGTTTTCCTTCTTCATCTCCAAAGGTCACTGGCTCATGGACCCTCTGCTTTGTGGTGCTGTTCTTTCTGAACCCCCCATTCTCCAAAACATTTCTTCTTTTATAGGACTCCAATAAACCAATCAAGACCCACCTATATGGGTGGAGACATGTTGTCACCTAATCCAGCTTCACAACCACTCTTGACTAAATCACATCATCCAGGGAGATGATCTGATTACTGTTTCAAACATACAGTACTGAATAGAGATTATTCTACCTTTATGAAATGGGATTTTGATTAAAACATGGCTTTTCCAGGGGGCATACTTCCTTTCAAACCAGCACAAATATAATTATATAATAATATATAATATAATTTTATGATATAATTAAATATATAATAATATAATATAATTTTAATGATATTATTTAATAATATTATTTGTTCTTGTCTATTAGACCTGAAACTGGGACAGGGCTTTGACTTAGATAATGTGAGGGAAGAATTATGAGAGCAATGGCTTAAGGTTAAGGTTTCATTGGCTACAAAGATCCTTTGGTGACTTGAGAACACAAAGGGTCAGGGGAGATATTTCAAGATTTCTTTCAGAAGGGAATGATTAACCTTTTCAAGACTTTCCCACAGACCACAGGAGCTGTCGTGAGCACAGGAGATACACAAAGCAGCATTTCCTAATCCCTTTAGATTCTCCAAGGGAAAAAAAAAGTTATTCATGGCCGCATCATGTTAGGAAATCTTGTATATTTCACAATCCATGATAGCACGATAAAGTATTGGAAACATCTTGCAATAAAGAAACTTACTTAGTTTTGTTTAACCCAGTGTTTTATTTGACCCTAAAAGCTTGTTTTCTCTCTTCTTTTTAAACATCTTGCGGAAATACTCTTCTTCTGCTTGTGAAATTTTCCTTAAAATCTTCCTTTCATTCCATCTACCCACATATTGTCTAAATCCCCCTAAATCAATCCTGACTTCAGAAGTAATCTTTTGACAACTTCTGGGGAAATAACATCTCTTAGAAGGTCCCAAGTTAAGGATGTAAAAATCTAATAATTATTCATTAAAAAATTGCTCTAAGTGAGGACCCAATAATGATTTCAAAGAACTTTCTATTTAATACAGGGATAAATCCAAATAGAAATACCTCTATTACATGATAGAGAACTGTGAAGATCATGAGAAATGCCATTGAAATAAATTCATATTAAATATATACTGGGATTTTAGCCATAGGGGGTCAGGAAGAAGAGGAAAGGAGGTGGAACTGGCTACAGAAGGAGTTGGGGTAAATAATGGAAAACTGATCTGGCTCCAAGGCTAATCTTTGTGAGGGTGGTCAGTAACCTAATATTCAATGTTCAAAGGGACCTAGAGAATACATGCTTAGTTCCAATGGTATCATGACCATAGAATTCTCATCTATAATATGAAAATTGCATTTATATATTCAGCAAAAATTTACTGAGGTACAGTAATCACTTCCCAGGATATAGAAAAGAATAGGCTATAACCTCTATTCTGGAGTCCAGTCTAATAGGAAGGAAAATGTGAATGACTTTATCTTGTTACTCCTTCACGGCAAATAATGCTTTTTGTTTGGACAAGTTCTCAAGATTCCAACTGGGATTTCAGGAGACAGGTGGTACTAAAAGTTGGAAGGACTTTGACCTCGTCAGGCAATCCATTCTTTCACTCTAAGACCCCAGTTTCTCTTATACCTGCAGAAGATAGACTAAGCCTACTTAAAATTAGGCCTAAGAGTCACCCCTAGAGAACCTCTTTTGTTGCTCATATGGGGCCTACCTCTCTCTCAGCCAACACAGCAAGCAAACTCACCACCCTCCCCATTTCTATGTGGGACCTGACTCCCAGGATGTAAACCTACCTGACAAAGTGGGACAGAAATCCTAGAATGAGCTGGGACTCAGCATCAAGGGATTGAGAAAAACTTCTCAACCAAAAAAGGGAAGAGAGAAATGAGAGAAAATCAAGTGTCAGTGGCTGAGAGATTTCAAAAAGAGTCGAGAGGTTATCCTAGAGGTTATTCTTACACATTTTATACAAATCCCCTTTTTAGTTTAAGTTGTATTAGAGAGGCTAGACAGAAGTGCCTGAAACTGTAGAACTGTGTTCCAGTAGCCATGTTTCTTGAAGATGATTGTATAACAATTTAGATTTTGCAGTGTGACAGTGTGATTGTGAAAACCTTGTGTCTGATACTCCTTTTATCCATGGTATGGGCAGATGAGTAAAAAATATGAATTAAAAAAGTAGGGCGAGCCACAGTGGCTCAGCAGACAGTTCTCACCTGCCATGCCAGAGACCCGGATTCGATTCCCAGTGCCTGCCTATGCAAAAAAAAAAAAAAAGTAATAGGGGGAACAAATAATAAATTGGGTAGATGGAATATTAATACCAATAAATTGGGTAGATGGAAATACTAGCGGTCAATGAAAGGGAGGGGTAAGGGGTATGATATGTATGAGTTTTTTTCTTTTTTCTTTTTATTTATTTTTCTGGAGTAATGCAAATGTTTTAAGAAATTATCATGGTGATGAATACACAACTATGTGATGATATTGTGAGCCACTGATGCCACTGATTGTACACTATGTATGAAATGTTTGTACGTTAAGATGCTTATGTTTGGGCGGCTGCCGTGGCTCAGCCGGCAGAGCTCCGACCTGCTGTGCTGGAGGTCTGGAGTTCGATCCCTGGTGCCTCCTGCCCATATGCAAATTAAAAAAAAATTTTTTAAAAAAAGATGCTTATGTTTGTATGTTGTTTATCAATAAAAATATTTTTAAAAAAAGACCCCAGTTTCTGGAACATAAGCAATCAAGTTTTCCTAGGGAGTGATTTGACAAGAGGGTATCAGATATCAGGAAATGTTGTAGGTATCTAAGACCACACAATGAAGTAGGTAAGTAAGTTCTTGTTTAATCCTCTCAATAATCCTTTCATCTAGTTATTTTATAGAGGGGAAAACTAATGTTTGAGTTGTCAAGTAACTTTTCCCACATTCCAAGACTAATAAATACTAGAATCCAGTGTCTTCATTGAGTTAATGATGCCCTCATTGGGTTCATTGATATCCACAACCTGTAAACATTAGAATCCAGTCTTCATGATCTGTTATGCTAATCTATCCATATACCATCAGCTCAGAAAGTTTTATAGATGTAAAATAAGATCCAGACATTTATGCAATCAGGTTAGCCCAGATTTTAACAGCCCATTGGTTTTACATTAAAATGTTAACGCTAACATAGAGCTAGCTCATAGAAACATGTGGAAAATTGGACCCTGAATTTGGGGAGAAAAGTGGAAATAAATGGAAGAAGAAAGTATAGAAAATTCAGGCAAGTGGAAGTCATCAAAGAAAGAAGAGAAATACCCACAGTAATTAACTTGAAGCATATGTAGTGAAATCTCAGTATTTTGATAATTAAAGCACAACCAGCAAGAAATTATATTAAGCCTATTAAAAAGGATATAGTATCCCAATATCTAGAATATAGATCTAGACTCTAGATGTACCAAACTTTTAAAAATCAATCCCCTTTAATTGACATTTAAGTTGCTTTCTGCAGAATCTTTTGGCTTGGTACTTAATGAGGATGGAAATATTTCTTGACAATAACTGAGTAAAGACTTCAGTGAGACCTGCAAATAATATATTATCAATTAGCTCAATTCTAAGTTTTTTTTTTTCTCTCTCTCTCTCTTAAATCTACCTCTTTTTCTCTAGATTTGCATTTTGTCAATGGACTTCTGATATCAGTTTTTGTTTCTTCCTCATCCTTAACTGACCAGTGGTAAGTTGTCCTTGTTTTGGTCCAATAATGATCCTCTTTTTTGTGGGGTTATAGTCTTTGTGATCTTATTTCTCTTCTAGCTATCCCAAAAGGTCTTATTGGATTTTAGTTTTCTGTGGAATAATTGTATCTATATCTATATATCTATATCTATTTCTCTATATTTATCTACATGTACACATAACTATCGCAGTTTTTATTCTCTATTTCAGAACTGGATTAAGTTTAGACATAGTATTTAATTTCACTTCAACATGCTTCACAAAATATTGGCTGCAGAATTTCCATGTTAGTTCCAGAAATCCATTTTTGTTTATCTGTCTGAATATGTGTCTGTCTGGCTTATCCTTCCTTCCTGCTATCGAAGATAGTGAGTATGGTAGACTGAATTATGCACTCAAGGAAAGAAAAACATATCTTAATCTTTTTTTGTTAATTTTTTTATTGAATGATATAACATATATACAAAGCAAAGAAATGAAAAAGCAATAATTTTCAAAGTACTCTTCAACAAGTGGTTACAGGACAGATCCCAGAGTTTGTCATGGGCTACCATACAGGTTTTTTCCTTCTAGCTGCTCCAGAATATAGGAGGCTAGAGGGCTTAAATACCTTTTTAAATATATTTTTAAATATCATGATTTTTAAATATCAATATTTTTAAAATATCATCAAAATTCACTTTTTTCTTCTTATTTTTTGTGAAAAGGAATGTATATACAAAAAAGCTATAAATTTCAAAGCATAGAACCACAATCAGTTGTAGAACATATTTCAGAGTTTGACATGGGTTACAATTCCACGATTTTAGGTTTTTACTTCTAGCTGCTCTAAAATACTGGAGACTAAAAGAGATATCAATTTAATGATTCAGCATTCATATTCATTTATAAGTCCTATCTTCTATGTATAATTCAGCCATAACCTTTGATCTTTCCATCCCACTCTTTGGGGTTATTTGGGTTATGGCAATTCTAAATTTTTGATATTGGAAGGACCTGTCACTAATATGGGGTAGGGAGATGGAACTATCTGATGCTTTGGCGAGGCTGGGCTGTTTCAACACTTATCTGGACCAGGGACCCATCTGGAGATTGTAGGTTTCTGGAAAGTTACTCTAGTGCCTGGAACCCTTGTGGAATCTTATATATTGCCGTTGGTGTTCTTTAAGATTGGCTGGAATGGTCCTGGTTGGAGATTGGCAGATTATGATAGGTAGCAAGGTTTACCTGAAGCTTGCATAAGAGCAACTTCCAAAGTAGCCTCTCAACTCTATTTGAACTCTCTCTGCCACTGATACTTTATTAATTACATTTCTTTCCTCTCTTCTGGTCAGGATGGATGGTGCCAGGTCTGGATCCATTCCTAGGAGTCATCTCCCACATTGCCAGTGAGACTTTCACCCCTGGATGTCATGTCCCACGTAGCAGGGAGGGCAATGATTTCACTTGCAGAGTTGGGCTTACAGAGACTGAGGCCACATCTGAGGAATAACAGAGACCCTCCGGAAGTAACTCTTAGTCTAAGCTTCTCCGCTACCTACATAAGCTTCACAAGAGTAAGCCTCATGATAGAGGGCATGGCCTATTGATTTGGGTATCCCTAAATTTTGACACAGTATCAGGTGATTCTCTGATGGTAAGGTTTAATAGTTTCATAGTCTTTTTCCCCTCCTTCAGGGGACTTTGCCAATACTTTTTGATTATCTGCTTAATATACTCTAGGATGTTTCCAGGCATTACAATAATCTATACAGGATTAAAGGACCTCTTTCTTATTCTGTGCTTTCTGTGTTTCAATTATTCAAATGAGTTATACAGATGATTTGAATTAGGTTTTGCACTAGAGAAAATTTCAGTTCCAGAGCAAATAAACCTTTCTTCCATTGGTCTCTAAGAGTATGTGTGATTCTAAAATATAGACACAGTATTCCTTACCCCTACATATCTTAATCTTAATCTCATTCCTTTGGGTATGGACCCATTGTACCCATGGACCCATCTTTTGGAGATGTCACTTTTAGCTGAGGTATATTTCAACTGAATTAGTATAGGTCTTACTCTTAATACTGGAGGCTTTATAAAGAGAAAGTCACTGGAAGGGGTAGGAATCTGAAAGTCAATGGGGCCTGGAAAAGAAAGGAGAGGACATCTCAATGTGTAAGGAAAGCCAAGGCACCCAAGGGCTACCAGCCAGCCAGAATGCTGCCAACCCCAGGAGGAAGCAAGCCTTCCAGCCTCTGAAAGCACAAAGTAATAAATTCCCACTGTTTAACTCAACCATTGTGGGATATTTGTCATAGCAGCAGGGAAACTAAGACAATGGGGGTTATAAAGTCCAATCCCCTTTTGCAGAAAAAGGTTGAATATGAACACTTTGGACCGTGTTAAGATTCTTCTCTTATACCATTAAATATCTCCTGGGAGCATTTTTCCTTTTTAAGTACTTTGTACCACTATTCTGTGGGTACAATAGCATGTCAAGCACCTTTCCCCAATATTAAAGTCCCAGGATGGGTAATGTACTTAGACTTGTGTGAGCATTTCCCTTCCATGAACTGGAATATGTGGCTGTCTGGAAGCTGAAAAGTTGGCGGTGTTCCTTCAAACTGATGTAAATACCTACATTAAAGGTATTTATATAAAATTTCAAGGAAGAAGGGTGAGAAAGAGGATAACAGCTATTCATTCACCTAACTCTTCTGGAAAATCAATAGTCCTACTGCAAACTCTACCCACCTTTCTTAGCAGAAAGTTTAGCAATCCTGTTTATTACACAAGAATAACCCAGTTGGCTTAGTGAAGAATTCCTTTCAGGCACATTTAATACTTTTGAGTTGAACTCTTGCAGATAGCATGTTCTCATTTTGTTCTTATTGATGTTTTTGTGTCTCTTATAGATTGGTGAGCCAGACCAGTTTGGCATGATTCTTGATCTGGGTCTGCTGAGAGTAATTGTTACATCTATGGGACTTTCACTAAATAGCGGGGAAGTCAGTGGCATAAGCTAAGGACAGAGTGTTTCTTTTCAGGCTAGTTACATAAAGTTGATAATGAAATAAAAACAATTGCTAATAAATCCTGTGATTCCAAAATTCTGTTCTTTCTCTCTGAAAAATATTAGTGAACTCAATTTGGGGAAAGAATCAGGTATCAACTATATTTCTCTTCTACTTAAACTTTAGAGAATTGCTTCTTCAAGTGTTTTTCCTTCCAAAAGATATCCTCAGACAGTGGCGATTATCATGGGATGGTAGGGAATCCATGCCAATCCATGAGGATGTGAACCCTGAAAGCCCTGAGTTGGGTAAAAAAGGTAACTTGAGTAAACATTTCTTTCTCCTTAATCCCAAACCACCATTAAAATGGTTAAAGGAATTTAATGGAGAAAAGTGTGCATTGGAGCCAAAATAAAGAAGGATGCCATTCATATTTGTGCTGGTTTGAAAGGAAGTATGTCCCCTAAGAAAAGCCATGTTTTAATATAAATCCCATTTCATAAAGGTAGAATAATCCCTATTCAATACTGTATATTTGAAACTGTAATGAGATCATCTCCTGGTTGATGTGATTTAGTCAAGAATGGTTGTTAAACTGGATTAGGGGATGACATGTCTCCACCCATTTGGGTGGATCTTGATTGGTTTATTGGAGTCCTATAACAGTGGAAATATTTTGGAGAATGAGAGATTCAGAGAGAGCAACACTACGAAGCAGAGAGTCCATCAGCCAGTGACCTTTGGAGATGAAGAAGGAAAATGCCTCCCGGGGAGCTTCATGAAACTGGAAGCCATCTCAGAGAAAGCTAGCAGATGACGCCGTACTTGCCATGTGCCCTTCCAGCCAAGAGAGAAGCCTTGACTGTGTTCGCCTTGTGCCCTCTCACTTGAGAGAGAAACCCTGAACTTCATCAGCCTTCTTGAACCAAGGTATCTTTCCCTGGATGCCTTTGATTGGACATTTCTATAGACTTGTTTTAATTGGGACATTTTCTCGGCCTTAGAACTGTAAACTTGCAACTCATTAAATTCTCCCTTTTAAAAGCCATTCTGTTTCTGGTATATTGCATTCCAGCAGCTAGCAAACTAGAACAATATTCTAGATACCTTTAGAAATTT
>PVIY010012903.1:0-60621 GCA_004026745.1 Myrmecophaga tridactyla
GTATGATTCTAAAATATAGACATCATCTTCCTTACCCCTGTGTTCTGAATAGTTTAGTGCCTAATTTTGTTTTGGCAGTACAAAAACAATTTGTAGACTGAGAACAATTGCCAGTAATTCAGTTAGAATGTGATCTGTCATGCCATCTTGCAGATGCTCTTGAATTAGTTGATAACATTTTGTACTTGATGCTCAAACTCCTCCCCAGAATGGAATTCACCGGATTTCACAGTATGGTTGTTTTAGGCCTGCTGTCCTATGGGCTACATTTTCATAACCATTTTAGAATTTAACCTGCACACTATCAATGTAAAGTAAAATTTACTGTTCTCATTTTTAAGCCCTTCTGTAAGGCGTTCAGAGAAATTGCAAGTTGGAATAATTTAGTTGGAAAGTATAGGAATTAGGCAACTCATGTTCTTTCTAGCAACACTTCATTTTCTAACATTAGTTAATAAAATATATTCCCCTTAAAGTACGTGCAACTCTCCATGTCAGTGATATGTTAAGACTGCTAGTATATCTAGATGAAAAACAATCCATTCAAGACATCTTACAAGTCCATTCAGACATCTTAAAAAAAGAAACCTATTTAGCACCAAGTAATCATATACTTGCCACATGATTGTTAGGCCCTTGGATAATAGTTATCTTTTTTTTCATCCACATGCATTAGATTTTCATTGACTAAAAAGGAATAGGATTTATGTTCAACAAGACTCTTAATTCCATAACTGACATTGTGATTTCATAAGTTTTGTAATCCTACTAAAGAGTAGTATCTTAAACTATAAATCCTTAAATAACTACATCCATTTCATAAAGTTAACACCATGTCAGGTGAACCATTCTTCTACATTTCTCTTGTAGGGGTCTCAATACTTTCTTCATTTCTACAAGAAGTACTAAACAGGCTTTTTTTTGTGGGGGGGGAGGGGGTGGTGATGGTATTTTCAGAATGCTTTCTTACTATCTGAATAATAAACCTAGGTAAGTACCCTACGAGGCCAAGCCCTTACTTCATTTCTAATTTAAAATATTATTTCTCACACTGATTCATACTATATGATGTATCTCCAAGGGCTGAGTTCTGCAGGTAAAAAAAGTCAAGGACATAACAGACCCTTAATTATTATGCCTCACTTGAAGTTCATAGAGCTAAACTGGCCTACCAAGGACTCAAAGCATTGCAGGCGCTTTTTGGTTTTCTTTGCAAGTTCATGCCATTTTAGTTGAATTGTAATTCTATGAACTTTATTTTAAAGCATGAGACCATCTTTATGAGTTTAATTGCTATGATCATTATGCTATATAAATGTATCTTTTATCAAAAGCCAAAGAAGTTTTTTTTGTTTTGTCTTTTTTTTAATCTGGGACTTAAAATATCTTTCCTTTGACCTCTTGTAGCCAAGTTTGCTCTCATTTTATCAGAGGTTAGCACCATTCTTTTGCCCTTTTTGTTAAGCAAAAACTAGATTTCAGTGTTTTAAATGAGCTACTTGAAATGTGCCTCCCAAAAGGGGAATGGTGGGCCATCAGTAAGAGAGATGAGTTTATCAGATGGGAGAGTCAAATGTTGAAAGGCACAGAGGAAATGGCTGTGTGCCCTTGATCAAGTGACTCAAAACACTGTATCTCAGTTTCCTCATCTTCAAATTGAAAGTAGCACTAATTCCACCTGGGGCTGATGGGAGGATTAGATGAGGTGACCTGGAAAAGCTCCTAACAGAGGTTGTTGAATCTTGAATATAGGATTATTCTCATCCCAATAAAGAGGCACTGATGATAGGGGATAAATGAATGAGAGTGCAGATGACATTCATGATATTGGGGAACAGCATTAATACCTGGAGCAACAATATTACAGATGTCTGTACAGGTGTGACTGATGGCAGGTTTTAAAAAAGAAAATATACTACCAAAATAAGAGACATAAACTAGGAGTCATCCAAAAGATATATTCTAATCGAAGCACATCTTCTTAAATTTAAAACAAAAATTTCTTTAAATGTTGTTTTAAAGCCTTTATTGATAGTCTGAAATATACAGTATTAAATCACTGGGTGGTGGGCAGTGCAATGGTGGCTCAGTAGCAGAATTCTCACCTGCCATGCCAGAGACCCAGGTTCGATTCCCAGTGCCTGCCCATGTAAAACCAAAACAAAGCAAAACCAAAAACAAAAAAATCATAGGGTACATGGGTGGTTCAGTGGTAGAATGCTTGCCTTCCATGCAGGAGTCCTGGGTTCAATTCCCAGACCATGCACCAATCCCCCCCGCACCCCCCAAAAAAATAGTACAACTCATTTAATTTTAATTGTAGTACTGCTCAATGGAAGCAACAACAAAACAACCAAATCTCAACAATAATGTCATACATATAGAGAATTCCATATTAGAAACCATCCACGTGGTTTGATTTAATGTCACCTTTTCTGGTGTTAATTGTCAAGGTATAACATCTAAGGGATAAAATTCAGCTTTAATGTTTAATAATCTGGCTTTCAGTTTTTGTAGGTTGGAGCCTTTATGGTTCAGACATTAAGAAAAGACATTCAGTATAGAAAATAGCAAACAGTGAATAATTGTTACTACAAGAACGTAAGCTATAATTAAAACTGCAGCTGTAAGGGAAAAGGAGACTTAGTGTTACGGAAGCATGGTTTTATTAATTCACATCTTTCAACAGATGAAAGCATCTAATTCTCTAATTGTCAACATAGGAATGTAGATACTCTTACATTGTTGAATAGTTTACAATATTAACAGAGTATAAACTATTTTATAGAATAAAATGCCCAAAGCTAATAATTGAGCTTAATATGTAGTGATGAATCAATTTCCTGATATTAGTATATCAATATCCAATTAAAATGCCATACTACATTGCCCATATATTATGAAAACATAATAAATCTTAAGTAAGCAAAGGGAGGCAGCAGCAAACCATAAATGAACCCAAAATATATACTATGAGTTTCCAGTCTCGTAAGGTAAATTATCCTACCATTTTTCTCCACAAGAGAAAGAGAACAAATTATAGTTGCCATGCTGGGAAAACCTGGAATTCGATTATCTTTCTCATCGTCTCTGCAAGTATTTCTTTATATAGTTACCTGTGATAAATCTGCTTGGAACACATGTATGTCATATATATATGATAACAGTCATACTGATTTTTCTTTTTCAGGATTATGTCTTCCACTGTAAAATACCATTTCGTATTACCTTTTTGTTTTTCCTCTAATATTTCAAGTCAAAACTTCCAAAGCCACTGCGTACATCGTTGGTTCTGAACTGCCATCTATCTTGTCTCCTAGGGAAACATTTGGCAACGCCTAGAGATACTTTGTCACAACTGGCTACTGGCATTTAGTGGGTAAAGACCAGTGATACTGCTGAACTTCCTACAATGGATAGAACTATCTTCCACAAAATGTAAGTATTTGGCCCTGAATATCTTAGTACTAAGTTTGAGAGACCCTGCTGCAAGTTGAATAAATAAAAATGAAACAGTACAACAATAAAAAAAAATTATTTTACACGGCAAAGAGAATGAAATAAGACAGGTTAATTTTCAATTTAAACAAAAACTATTTTACACCTTTTCTTTAGGGACAGCAATGAGTCCTATTTCCTTCTTATATCGAGGATTAAGCATTGTCAGGGGAAACTTTTATCATGAAAAGTAATGTACAGACATGAGAGAATGAGAAATGACCAAGGCAGTGCTAAAAATGGAAATATGGAGCATCAAAGGAACCTACAATGCACTTTATTATTTGCAAACTATAAGAAACTAGCATTATTTTTCAGGGTTAGTTTGAATTCAATTTTCCCTATATTTATAAGTTTATATCTTGAGATCGCCAAAGCTTCACAAATCTGGGAATGTTAGGGCCCTTTTTTGACCCTCAGCAGGATTTTTAGCTTCAAAATCCAATCTTCTTTATCAGAAGCAGTGCTTAAAGGTTTTACCATATTTCTGCAATGTTTAGACTTGGTAGCCAATATAAATGATTACATTTTTCTTCACAACCACACTGACATTTATTTAGCATCGGTTTCAGCTTTTTAAATTTATATAATCATATATGCTAACAACTCACAAAGCTATAAAATCTCTTGTACAAATCTCAAAGCAGGATACATTAAACATAAATATTATTTTTAGGATCATAACAGCATTGCAAAAATGTTCTAAGCAAAGAACTGGCTGGGAATTTGCTTTCATATGTTTTGAGGATCTCAAGAGCTATTTTTAGAAACGACAGAAAGTTCAGGAAAAATTGTTGCCAGACACATAAATAGAAGAGTAAAGGACAAAACTGCAACCTTAAATAGATGCCATTGATAGTCACATATATACAAGTTTAAACAGGAGACCTGACTCTAAAAGTGTTCTATATTAAAAAAATGATACACATCAATTCATCCTGGCCTCCACAAGAGTGTGTGGGTTTTCTAGCATCTGCCCATATGTTATTACAGGGATTCATGTGCTTTTTACACATGGTCATGAAATCTGAACCTCAAAAGAGAGATGTAAACTGCCTTTACACTATTTTGCATCTATTAAGCAAAACATTTGTCTCAAACATATTTTCTCATCTGTGAATAATAAAACCGTATCTTAAATAGATAAGTAGAAAATGCTAGCACAAGAAAGCCCAGGAACATGACATTCTTAAAAGAAATTATATTAATTAAAAAGTAAAGAAAGACTAGTGTATATAGATTCAAAACCCTCCAACCCTGGACTAGACACTGCACTTGATTCTTTGGAGAAATGCATAAGAAAGATTAAACCATGGGTAAATGCTCAAGTGCTGCTTACATAAATTAGTATTATCCTTGATAAGGTGAGACTAAAACATCTTAGGGGTAAATTGGTTACAGCATATATGTAAGGCTGTTTTGTTGCTGTTGCACCTGAATCATGACATAAAGCATGCACTTAGCACAGCTTTCCAATTGCGATGGTTATTATATTTCACTACTGATATATGAAATTGTGCCCAGTATCAATTTCATGATATGAATCAAGGTAAGAGTAGTTAATGGCTAATAGGAGAAGAAAAAGTGAAGCAATCCTAATCTGATTATCATTGCCCTCATGCAAGGGCTCGAGTAAAGTTTTGTGAGTTGTTAATGTATGATTATATAAATGTAAAACAAAACTTAAGTCAGCGCTAAATCATTGTCAAATGCTTCCATTACAATGCCAGAGATTCTCTACTGTAATTTCTTTTGCTATATTCAAAACTCAGTGCGATCCTTGCACACCTGTGTTAACAATGTAGCTCTAAGAATATTGATGTCTAACAGTGTTTCAGAACGAAATAGTTTTCTCTACTTTTTGGGTTTTTCAAAGTAAAATTGTCTACAGAGAAGCTGTGAATAGAATGTACAAGAAGTAGGTGCTTCAAATTTCCTTCCAAAATATTCTGTTTCTATTTTGTGTCACGTAGAAGATTCTGCTAACCTACCTCGACTTTCACGTCTGTCATTTCACTTTTAAGACATTGAATCTGCTACACTAAGGCAAGAGGGGGCTGGGTCACCACCCAGAAAATTAAACAACAGTGACAAAAAATCCTGCCGGAAATTTTGTCATTGCCAGAAAAATGTCTGAAGCCTTCCCAGAGAACAGGGATAGTACATATGATGGCCATGGGCATCATCATATTGAAACAAATACTGATTGTTTTCTCCACGTGTATTAAGCATTGCTAAACCAGATGATTGATGCAAAGTCTTGCTAAGTTTGTTGTTCTAAAACCGCAAGCTTCTTGGCTCACATTAATTGGCATAGTTGTTCCTCTAACGGTTTGATTTTTCCTGAGGTGTTTATCATTTGGAATGATTTCTGACTTGAAAGGTGGCACACATCACTGAGATTGTCAGTGTTACTGCCCACATATTAAACCGAGCCGAATGTGAGAGAGTGACAGCCCTTGCCCCATTTTCTTTGGATCAGCAACCTGCTTATATGTCATTTACTTCAAATTAGCTATTTTCTTTCCTCCATTAGTTCTGCTGTAGCAGATGGTATCCTGTAAGCGTGACTATTTTCTATCGGCACACTCCATATTCCCTTCTGATGACCACATGTGTCTTTTGGGCTTCATTCTCATAGGTCTGCATGCTATTATCTTTTTTTTTTTCCTGTATGCTGACTATGTTAAGAGGTCAAAACCACAGAATTAGCTGAAAGAATTGTCCCTGAATATTATTTTGGAAAAAGAGACCTTTAATTTTCATGCAGATTGAAAACAATGCCTTGTAAATGTCTAGGCAGCTGACATTTTTGTTAATCTGTTGACATATCCTTTGAAAAGTTTTCAATGTCATATCATTATTCTCCCCTACTTGAAGGAACCTATCTGTCAACTCAGAAATTGTCCTATTTAATCAGGGAAAGATGCAAAGTAGAATGAAAAAAGAAAAAAAAACCCACGTTTGCCAAAAGAATTTTAACAATTCAAGTAGAATTTACTTAATTTAGACAATATAGTAAAAAAAAGGCTTGTGCTAAAATGCCATTTATATATGCTCAAGCCTTTCCATTACTAAATTTTAGAAGAGTAAAAAGATGTATATTTTGCAGATAATTTAGCCTTGTGTCTTCAGAGAATTCATCTACAGTTTTAAAATGGGGGGTGGGGGGAGTGCAGAACATAGTAATTGAAAGGGATTTATGGGGGAAAAGCATGCAATAGGTGGTCCTGTATTGGAAACTTGTATAGTAAACTCATTCAAGGTTTATGTTGCTTGTTTGTTTTCTGTAAATGGGAGCAGAGAAATATCAAATGGTTCATATGCGCATAGGAATGATACAATGCAAACGGAAAAGTGGATATGGGTGAGAGAAAGGAAAAGGACTAGAGAAATGTATTTGAATAGACACTAGAGATATGAGTCACATGTGGAGGGTTTGTGTTTAGACAGGAATGGAGAGATCAGCCATTGCATAGGAATAAGAGGGAAAATGAAGGCATGAGTTCTATGGGAAAGAAATTGGTAGATATGATAGTGACAATGCCTAGAATTTCTCTTATGCTTTATTTTTTCAATGAAAGAGAGAATAACAGTAGTCATTTTTAAGCACAGATTGGAGAAAAGAAAGCTTTTGGAAGAGAGAGAAGTAGTTATTTGGGAAAGTGCTAGATTGAATGTACAAGGAAATGTAGTATTCCTGGATAGTAAGGTTGATAATCCCGAATTTAGGAGACTTGTCATCATGTTTGGATAGTTTTCAGCAGCAACATTTAAAAAACGTATGTGATAGATTACATTTTATATAAGAAATATCAGAATAAACTTGAGACACATTGGAAAAACTACAAAGGTAAATTTTCTTAGTCACTGCCAAATTTTCCTGAGTGAAAAACAAATTTACAAGATAGGAACTTTTTTCTCTAATTGTTTTCATTAAAGTTTATTGAAATTTCCAATTGTTTTTAACCATAAGAAACAGTTCTAAACTTTATCTGGAATAGTTAAGAAAAATAATATACACACAAAAAAGTTGAAAAAGAAGAGTTATACTGGAAGCTAGAGAAGTCAAATATTAAAATATGATATTGAACTATAATAACCAAACAAAAATTAATGTATGAAGTATAAGGCTAGATACATAAATGTAGTAAAATACATAACCTAGAAATAGAATTTAAGCTTAAAATAACTTTATTAGCCATCAGACAAATGAAGATCAAAACTACATTGAGGTCCCACTTAATAAACACCAAGATGCAGCCACTTTGGAAAACTGTTAGCATTTCCTTAAAAGATTAAATGTAGCGCTACCATTTGACTCAGTGATTCCACTCCTAGATAGCTACTAAAGAGAAATGGAAACATATGTTCTCGCAAATATTTGTACAGGACTTATGTTCATAGTAACTTTAAAAGCCAAAAAAGTGGAAAGAACCCTAATGTCAAACAATTAAAGGATAGATAAATTATAGTGTATACTTATAATGGAGTATTTTTTGACAATGAAAAAGAATGAAATATGGATATGCCACAAATTGAACAATCCTTAAAAATCATAAGTAAAAGAAGCCAGTCACAAAAGGAAACATATTGTATGATTCTTCCATTTATATAAAAGGTTCCAGAAGAAGTGAATCTACAGAGATAAAGTAGATTACTGATTATCAATGGCTACAGAAAGGTATGGGAAAATGATATGTGGCTGCTGAAGGTTGCTTTGGGTTAGTGAAAATGTTTTAAACTGATTGAATATGATGTTGGTTGCAAGAAACATTGAATTGTACAAGTTAATTGAGTGAGTTGTATGCTATATGAACTATATCTCAAAGTTGCTAGCAAAAAGATTCCAATATTTGAAAAATGAAACATCTAAACAGAGTCAATTTGTATAGATTGCATTGTTGATGATAATTGATTTTATTACTTGAAGTAAAAGTTATTCTGAATTTGTTCACATTCATAAATACAAATAAATGTCCGTGAAATGTTAGATCAAAGCTGAGGTCAAGGTGTATGTGACCTTTAAAGATGTAAAAACTTTCTAAATTAATATGTGGAGAAAATTATCAATAATTTTGACCATATTCATTTTGTAAAAGCCTCCACAGAACGATGATGACAAACTATCAAGAACCCACATAATCATTCATATCATACTATCCCAGTACTTCTACCTTCAGTTATAAATCCTAACAAAACAGTATGAATTAGTAGTAAAAATGTGCAAAATTATTATTATATAATTTGTGAGGGCAAAATATTGAAAAAACAAGTTTATACACAAATTATTTAGGTAAACTATTACATTAATTTAATAAATTTCTATGTAGCTACTAGAATTTATGCTTAAGCTTTTAGGACATGGGAAAATAAACATTTTGAGTAGAAAATCATAATTTTATTTAACCTATACATTTAATATATTGAAATGATAGAAAATGACTGAGGAAATTGGATAAAATGCTAACAGTGGTTGGCTTTGACTAAGAGGATTTATCTCAATTTGGTTTTCTACTTTATTCTATTTTTCTGTTTCTAAGTCTTTACATTAAATACTAAAATAAAATATTCAAACATTCACAAATGAATATAAATTGTTAGAATCATTTTAGCAAGTGACATGCAAGTACATGGTAAGCACTAAGATTCCAATGCAAATTTGATTAGAAAATGTTTATTTAGGCAGCAGTATACAAGAGAAATATGAAAAAGATGATAGCTAGAGGTTTCCTCAACAGGATTAAATATTTTTTCCTTGAACTTTTACAATTGTATCTCATTTACTGAAACTTTCTAATTAAATAAGTATATTAAATTCCTTATTTTTTACTTTAAATAGCTACTTCTCTTGAGACAAATTGAAATAAGTGCTTGGTTCTTGGTAAACGTTGAAACAGACAGGTGAATGATTCAATTTTTCTCTATATCTTCTACCATTGCCTAGAAAGAACTTCCTATTCTTAAGTGTATGTTTCCTAAAGTGTCTGAGATGAGAATGGCTATATCTGATTATTTGCCATGGAAAGAATTATGTGACAGGAGAGTAAAGTCTCAGGGAAAAGGATATATAGGTAGAGGCTTGTGAAGGATAGAAAAGATAATTTATGCCAGAGTAAATGGTTAATCCAAGGTCAAACAGTTCATCACAGGGCCATAGGTGAGCAGTAGACTACTTTACAGTAGACCATCTACTGTATAATTTTGCACTGATAATCCATTTGATATAGGCTTGTTATCCAAAATTGTGATTATAGCTATTGAGAAATAATTATAGTGCCTGGGAGCTTATGAGTACAATTTGCTCAGTAAAAGACAATTAAATATGATCAAAAATCAGTATAAAATTGGTATAAATAATACCAGTAATGATCATTTCAATTCAGCAGGTACAATATGGCTGCTATGTTCCTTATGAATTCTCCCATGTCTCCTTGAGAGAGTGTGATAGACCACAGAGGTCTCCTTTCAAAGTTTTCATTTGACTTTGGCACCCATAATATTAATCCATCACTAAATTAAATGGCTAACCATATGGAGAAAGGGTAGACAAATGGCCAAATTAGTTGGGTGTATTTGTATGTGTTTTTATGTCTATAAAAGCCTATTGTCAATGTGTATGTAGATGAGATTTATATAGACATAAGCAACAATTATGACCTTTACCTATTTTAAAGATTTCACTATACTTCTCAATCCACATCAGAATTGTCATTAAAAAAAAAATCACTGTGATTTTGGGGGAATAAAATATCTCAGTAAGCAAGACAGTAAGGTTGTGTATATTCCTATTCCTAAAGAATCCTCAAACATCCAATTTTATTGCATCTTACTAGGTTAATAAAGCTATAAAACAAAACAAAAAAAATCAATGTTTGGTCTATATAATTTACAATCAATGTTAACAAATGCTCAATAGCCAGAGCAAATTTCAGATAAAATATAAGTAACAATGCAATGCCATATGGCACATGTACTTTACAGCACAGATGGCTCACAGAAACTTACTCAAAATGGTTTGGAGATTTACTGTACACACATAAGTTAAAAATAAGGCAGTACAACAGAGGAGCTTAAACAATCAAATGAACAAATAGGCATAAAAAATGGGCTATCAGAAATGAGGTGAATATAGATGTGAATCAGGAAATGAACAATAAAGTTATTTAAAAACATTTTATCATAAAATAATGGCAACACATATGGCTAGGACTTAAGGTTGAGAACATTGAAGTATTGTAATGGATGAGAGAAATGAAGATTAATGAGAGACTGATCAATTCAGATTATTAAACTAGTTGCTCCCACATGATACAACCACTAAAGACAGATCTATTTTAATAAAAATGGCCATATTGCTTTGAATATTTGGTGGAAATTGTACTGTCTTCAAGACAGTTGTCTTTTAATTAGTTAATTGCCTTTAGAAGTGAAGAAACGTGTTCTATTTAAAATGACAAACACAAAAGGCCCTAATGGAGACCCAGGTAATACCCTAATGATTAATGAGGCAGTTAAATGCACAGGCATCCTATTTTAGTTCCTCCTATAAAAAGTACCTTTATGGATTTTTAATCCATTGAAAAGTATACGCTGCAGTTCAGCTGCTCTACTGTTTGTGTTAATTTAAAATTCTATTCGTTATGTAGTCAGACATCCCTGTTAGTGGTATGTGCCTAACAGATGTCTCTCAAATATATCTTTTGTTGCTGTTTTTGCATTGGGCAATGTTGAAAGCAACTACTGATGGTGTTAATGTAGTTGGCATCACACATCATGTAGTCTCTAGAAGACCCTACTGTGCATTCATAATAGGAAAGGGAATATAATATTTTAGTCTTCTGTAAAATTAGTTTTGACATTTTGAACCACATGAAATATCTTAGCGATGCTTAAGAGATACAGACCAGGCTTTGAGAACTGCTTCTGTAGAAGACATTTTGCATTCTCTTCTGGCACTAATCACTGTTGTGAAGAAGAGGTGAAGACTTTTTTCCTGTAGGTCAATTTATTATTTTTTTTCCTAGCTAAATGCCTATATTTTAGTAACTTCAACAGGATATATAATGCTATTTTTTGTTCTTTACCAGATTATTGACCAGGCTATGCTCCTGTAGGTTACAATTAAAGATCTTTCATTACAGGCAACTATTCTCTTATTGCCCCTTAAATAGTATCCCCATTCCATTTGTACTTTCTTTCTTAGGAAAAAAATATATATATATATGTTGTATTTCTCCATTTTTCATAGCTATTCCCATTTTGATCACAGTTGTCTATTGATCTCTGACATTTTCTTTGGTGATTTTTCTCATCAGATCAGGCATCTGTCATTGGCTTTGACACTAACACTTCTTGTTTATAATGTGTATTTCATTTTGGTAGTGGTAATGGCTCTGTTGTAATCTATAATTTCTTATATGAGCCCTTCCTCTTCATGTCATTATGTTATCTAATTCATCTCTGAATATCCTTTTTGAATCAAGAGTTATCTTTTCAGTAACTTTGAGAATATAGAGACATGTCTTTCCCCATTTTTTGTGTTTCATAGGCAGGCTTATGCTGCATCTCTTATGCTTGTTACATGTATACAAGTAGGAGCAGTTTTAAACTGCCTTGTTGTGAAAATGTGAGCTGAGTCAGCTTCAATTTAAGTATTATATTTCAGAAACTTTTCTTTGATCTTTTGTCTTATGAGCCTTAGAGAGGATATGCCATTCAGATTTTTAGGTTCATACTTTAGAGTGCCTCATTTCCCAAGCAGGAGGTCATTTTACATTGCCTTAAAATTCTCATTGGTGATTTAATGTTCATGTTTTAGCTGCAAGGCTGACTGCGTAAGTCTCCTTCTGACCTGTACCTTTTACTTTAAGCACTGTGGTAAATTGAATTATGTATCATGACAAAGACATCCTTAATCTTAATTCACATACCTATGGGTGTGACCCGAGATGTTATTTTCAGCTCAAGTGTAACCCAACTGAATTATTGTAGGTCTTAATTCATATTAGGGAAGGCTTCTATAAGGCAGAAGAAATTTGGACACAAGTCATAACCGTCACTAGGAGCTCAATGATGTCACCATGTGAGGGTAGGCTGAGATGTAAGCCAAGGAAATCAAGGATTGCTACAGGACAGCACCAGGATGCTACAGACTTTAGTGAGAAACATGGCTTTGCCACTACTTTGATTTTGGCATTGTTCTTGTTTTCAGTGAATTTGAGGGAGGGAAATGGAATATGTCTACATTCTTTTTACCATCTATTACCCAAAGTACTGGAAAAGCATAAGCGAATATGCTGCTGAATCACCCTGTTTAACATTTTGCCTTAATCAGATTAATTGAATGAACTGTCAATTTGATTTTGTCTTTGCAAAAACCATCTGACAATAATGCATTCATCTTGAGGGCAAGGATGTTGGCGCTTGATTAGAAGTCTGTAAATACTGTAATTTTTAAAGCATAGCATCCTCCTTTAATATGTGTCTTATAAGTGCATTGCCAATGAAGAGAATTAGCTATCAACAACAGGGACTGGCAAACTACAGCCTGGGGGCCAATCTGAGCCACTGGCAGTTTATATAAGTAAATTTATCAAAATATATCCACACGCATTTATTTATGTATCGTCTATGGCAAATTTCAATCTATGACAGCAGAGATGACTAATGGTGGCAGAAACCATGACTGACAGGCATCCAATATTTACTGCCTGGCCTTTACAGAAAATGTTTGCTAATCACAATCCCTGACCTACGAGAATAAGGTAAAATGAAACAAGAAAAGGAACTCTTTTATTGTTCTACTGAGCTCTAAAAATCCTTATATCTATGAAAGAGAAGACCTATAGATCTGCAGGAAAATATCGTTGGTTCCTTCTTTTAAACAGAACACTTTAACCAAAGATTGCAAGCATCCTGGATAGAAGCATGTTCATATTGGTATCATATTTGAAAAGACATATAAAAAGCAAAACAAAACAGTGTAACTGAAATATGCAAAGTTATCTGGGTTAAAATGATGAGTCCTAAAACATCAAGCATAAAATTATTCTTTAAACAAAGAGGAGATAGCTAAATAAAAGATATCTCAAAATACAATGTATATCTGAAATTTTCCTCAAGTTCCCAATTTTTTTAATAAATAAAGTAATTCCATCTCAATTTTGATGGAATATACTTATTTTCCTAAAATAAATGATGTATTTGTTTACCAAAATAAAAATATAAAGCAGTGGAAATGACAAGCTTGCTGTTTAAGGAAGCAAAACATTTATTTCTGCTGTCAGCAGAGACAAAGTTTATAGTTTATTTTCGTTCATGTAAAAAAAAAGTAAAACTATACTTTATTACAAAACCAAGTACTGCATGCATAGATTACAAGAACAAAGTAACAAAAATGTCAAGAACATCCCAAACAGGTATAAAAATTATGCTTCTAATTTTGAAAAAGGAAAGCAACCTCATATTCCTTGGATAGCTTTTATATGGATATGAAATTAAAACTCTGAAAAGTTTGGCTTGCTACTGTATATTTGGGCATATTTAATATAATTAACTATAGCATTTTTCCAAGCTTCAGTTAGGATAAATATTAAATTAAGTCTATGAAAATATATTCAATGTCACTGATAATCAAAGTAATGAAAACGATCATTAAGAATGTATTCTCATAATAGGTTTTGTGAGTTACATAAGCCCAAATCAAACCATCTTAAAGCAAAATGAAAAAAAAACCTTGAAAATCCTGACTAATGTAAATAAAATGATCTGGGACACTGTTTCAGGTAAAAGGGTTCCTAAATTTCAGATGATGTCAATTTCAAATGATGTCATCAGGATTTAGGTGTTCTCCAAATTTGTCCTCTTTTTTTCTGTGTCAGTTACTTACTAGGTGGAATTATGTACCTCAACAAACACATGTGCTTAATCTTTTTTTTTTTTTTTACATGGGCAGGCACTGGGAATCGAACCCAGGTCCTCTGGCATCGCAGGCAAGCATTCTTACCTGCTGAGCCACCGTGGCCCACCCACATGGGCTTAATCTTAATCTGCAACCCCAAAGATGTTAAAGTATGGCCAAATTAAATGAGGGCTGGATTTAATCAGGGTTGTTGGAGAATTTATAAAGAGATTTGGGAAGTTACAGATGGAAGATATAAGAGGATATCACCATATGGTGGAAGACAGAAATGTAAGCAAGGAACCCCAAGGATTGGAGCAGTCAGCATCAGAATGCTGCCTGTCTAAAATGAAGAAAGCTTTTAGCCTCTAAAACTATGAGCTAATCAAGTCCCTTTGTTTAAACCAACCCATTATGTGGAATTGGTCATAGCAGCCTGTAAAACGAAGACAGCTGCATTCTGACCCTCTGAAAGGCCCCTGGCAACTGCAGGTTTATAGTCTCCTGGCTCCATAGTAAAAGAGAGCTGCTCTTCCCAAATCATTCCAGAAAAGGTCCCTGTATTACCATAATTCTATCAAACTACTAGAGTTTAAACAATTAAGATGCTGGCTAAGTCTTGATAAATTACATTGTATATGAGAGTGCAAATTAGAACCATTTTAGAGAGCAACTTGTCCATATCTAATGAGAAAAAGGTATAAATTAGGAGCAATACAAATCAAGCTTTGGAAGTCTGCATATCTCAAAACTGCAACTTTGGCTGTAATATCTAATTTATGGATTTTAACCTATAGAAATAATCGGAATAATTGGAAAAACTTTATTCATCAAAAATGTCATTGAAATATTTTTAAAACTTGGAAACCACCTAAAAAGTACACAATGTGAACATTTTACATTGTGGCACACTCTTTCTAAAACTGTTAACATATTCTTAAATATTTTCCCAAGTTTTTATTTTGCAGTCTCCCTATGTATCTTGTCTTGTCTTTTTATCAAACTCTGCGGTATTTATTTTCATATATCTTCTCCCCATTGCTTAAATTTCTCTCATCCTTTCCTGCTATCTTTCTGTATTCTTATATTTTATTGAGTTCATCAAATGGTCCTACATATTCTTCTAGTTAAGCAATAGATCATATTCAAAGGTATGTCTTCCTTTGAGTTTACTGTTTTTTTCTGACATTTCCTCATATCTCAACGGTTGTTTTGTGTTGCTTTTTCTCCTTATCAGTCAAGAGAATAATTATCTATAATGTTTGCCAACAGAAAGAGTAAATGTGTTTTTTTTTTCTTTTGTATCTCAATCTCTTTATGTCTTTTTCAAATCTTTGTTTGGAACACAAATTGTCTTCATCAATCCCAGTCCAATTCCTCATCTTTAACTGGAGTTCATCAGCTTTGCTTGTACTGATGTGGCATTTTACCCACTTATGATTTTCTCCTGTTATAAACAGACACTACATCTGGCAAACTACCATTCCTAGCACACCGCCTACAAGGTCTTTCTGTGGGGCAGACTCCTCTACAGTCGTGTCCCCCAGTGCCTACCTGACCTAGAGTATCCTGAACTACCCAACAGTCCTGCCCACCATTTTATAACCACCCAAAGTTTTCTAGGATTTTTTTTTAATTTGATGTTTCTTCCAGTATGCAACAATCATTGCTATGAGGGTTGCAAAGAATATACCACCACCTTCCCCAAAAAGTTATCTAAGAGTAGAAAGAAATGCTGTGTGGCCCTAGGTCAGAAGTTGCTGCCCGGTTGTATTTATTTCCTAGAGCTGCTTGAGCAGTTACCACAAACTGGGTTATTTAAAACTGCAGACAATTATTCTCTCCCCATTCATGAGGCTAGAAGGCCAAAAGCAAGGTGTCAGTAAGGCCATGTTTTCTCTGATGGCTCTAGGGAAGACTCCTTCCTTGCTTCTTCCTAATATCAGGCCATAGCCAGCACTTCTTGGTATTCCATGGCTTCTAGCTACATAACTACAGTCTCCACCTCCATTTACATGTGGTCTTCTCCTTTGTGTGTGTCTGTCTCCTTTTCTTTTAAAGATACCAGAAATACTGAATCAAGGGACCACCCTACTCCAGTATGACCTCTTCTTAATTGATTACATCTGCAACAGTCCTAGTTACAAATAAGGGCATACTCTGAGATGCTGGAGGTTAGGACTTCAACATATCTCTTGGGCAACATAATTCAACTCCTAACACCAGCCTAGTGTATATTTTCTTTCAGGCAATTTCTGTGCAGTGGTCAGTTTTTGCTGCGAAACATACAACCTTGGTATTTCAGTGGCTTAAGATAACTTTTTTTTCCCCTTGCTCCTTAGTTTGTTGGTCAGCTGGAGTGGCTCGGTGTCAGGTCTGTTTCACTCATCTCTTACCCTTCTTGAATGAGTGACTTCCTGGAACATGTCCTTCTCATGGAGACTGGCAGGAGTTCAAGAAGAGAAAGGGAAATCACACTATGTTCTCCAGATCTTGGCTTGGAAGGGGTATACTGACACATCTAGTCACATTTCTTTGGCCAAAGCAAGCTACATAGCAAAATCAGTGGGGCAGAAAAATATACTCTGCCCATTCTATTGAGCAGAACTTCTGAGTCAAGTGGGAAAGGGAAAGTTACTTTTATTATAGAAAAGGAGTGAAGAATTGGTAATAATCACATGTACCACACTCTGTTTCCTGATTCTTCAATGAAATTTTCTGTCAAGCTGAACTTTTTAAATAATATTTTTCAGTATCTCTGATGAGGTTTTAATGAGAAATTGAATGAGACTGTTGGATTTTGTCAGACAGCCATCAATTTGAGCCTGATAAACCGCATACTGGTTTTTGTTTTAAACTGGAATTGACCTAGATCTCTGCTTGAAATCAAAATCGTGTGTGGAAAACATTACCTTTTAATCCTATTGATAGTACAAGATCATGAGATCAATTAATGTCACCAATATTGTAACTAACTTCATTTGCCTCTTATATGATGTCTTGAGTAGGATATATCCTTTCTGTGTTGTTCCTTCCAAAAATGCAAAAACAGTAACTAGTTACAAACTAGGCAAACCCATACTGAGAGCTATTCAGGAAAAATAACGGACCTATACTGTTTTGGATAGCAAGATCAAAAAAAAAGAGGTGTAGAAATTACAGATTACAAAGATTAAAAGGAAATAAATGTTATGCATGATCGTACATTTGAAACATAACTGGGGCAACTAAAAATTTTCATGTGGGCTGTGGATTGGATAATAACTTTGTGCCAGTGTTAGATTTCCTGATTTTGATAATTATTCAATGGTGTTACCTAAGAGAATGTTTTTGTTCTTGGGAGATTCATACTGATGCATTTAGTGGTAAAGGAGCATTGTGTCCAGTTTACACATACAAACACTTGCATTCTCACACACTCACATATGCAGACATACAGAGTTATATGTATGAGTTACACATAATTTACTACCTCCTCCATCTCAGGCCAGATACAAGACTTACGGTGACTTTAAGTGGAAACAGGAACATACAACTGCAATTTCATTCTTCCTTTCCTCTGGCAATGGACCAGAATGGTTGGATCGAGGGATGCAAGGGTTCATGGTTAATAGTTGAATGTGGCAGGGATGGTTGCATAGCCTCCTAACAAACCCTGAAAATATTTGTCTCCAATTGTTGGATGATCTCTTTGAATGACTCTGTTTAAATCTGGGGCCCTACTCATCTATTAAGAAGAAACAAAAAATCCCATTTAGTATTCTGAAACATTAGCCTTCATCTCTAATGCTCAAAGGTCTAGGTGAACTTATAATATCCTTATAGAGTGTTTAAAAAGATACAAAGTTTTTACAACCTTAGACTCACTGTATACACTGACTTACCTTGATGTCATTCCACCCTCCTAAATGTGGAAGATTGTAGAGGTATCCTTGGGAGTAGAAATTTGTCATGGCATCCAAATTCAATAAATATGAAAATATTCAATCACATCAACATGATTTAACCTCCACCAGTAGGTACCTAGGTTATTCAATATTTAGTTCAGGTTTGATATACTGTGCCAAATGATTTCCTGCTAGAGAACTTTATTCAGAAGGGTATTTTTTTTTCAGAAAGCACATTTATTCTAATGCTGTATGGCTCTGCAGAGCAGTTGAATTTCCCAGATACTCTTATGGTCCTTGGAGAGACACTAGCAAAAGGTATTGCCAAGCAGGAGGAAAGCTTAAGGAGTCACTGGAGTGTAGTGCCAGGGAAGTCTAGATAGACAAGAAAAACAAAGATTTATAGAGTTACTGTGGAAAGAGAATATGTGGGTGTGAATAACAAAATTGTCTCACAAGGTTTCACTACAAATATATTGCCATCAGTTTTTCTGAAGAGATGGCAGAAAATTGCATGATGGCATTAAAATGAGTTGAAATTGAAAGCAGAGAACATGTAGGAGATAAAATGACCCAAAAATGAAATCTCACTCTATTGAAAACATTGATAAAACATCTATACCAGCATCGACCAACAACAAACATGCCAACTACATTTTTCTTTTGTTACCAGCTGGTATCTGTCAAGATAATGTATTTTGAAACAGTCATGCAATCAGTCAAGATATAATGGTTGCTATGAAGAAAAAAATATTCTAGAGTATAAAATTAAATAGCCACTGAGCCAAGTGATCTGTGTTCTACTTCAGACTCTGCCATTCATTATTTTAAGAACATAAACAAATCATTTCTTGTTCTTGGTTTCCTCGCTTGTAAAATAATAGAATTTTCAAGATAATTTCCATAATTCCTAACAACGCTAAAATTCTGATACAAAATACATGTGGAAAACTATAGTCCGTTGTTAAGCTCATTACATAATTGTGATGTCACAGCTATGTCATCATTTATATTTAAATAAAAAACTGTTTTCCTTAGCATGATGTAGCAAATAAATGGATTTGTTTAAATTCTTTATCAACGTCCTCAAATAAGAAACTTGTCCTTCTCACCACCCTTCCAGATAAATAAATGAGGGCAAGTTTCAGCCCAATCTAAAAGTATCATCCCTTTGTTTGCATGAGTGTGATAATTTTTTCCTTGCTCTGTTGAGAGGATCTGTAAATAACTATATACCAGTAATACTGAGAATATCTAGAGGTCAAATCTTTGTTTCTAAGTCCATTTCTGCTAAAAACAAAAAATTAAAACCAGGCTCCTTCTAGAAATGGCTTGACTTTAGGACTGGGGAAGGGAAAGCAGATGAGCTTGGAACATTTTCTTATGCCAGAAAGTGGGAAAATTTTCAAAGGAGGGACATATTAAAGGGGCACAGTAATCATATTGAAGTGTGCATACTGGTTAATTCAGGATAATTTGAACATCAAAATAATGCTAATTTATTCTAACTCATTTAATAAATAAATGTCCGTGAATTCATGGTGATATCTATGCATGCATGGACATATTCTTCCTGGCAGTAGAATGTCAACTAAAATTAGAGAAAAGATGAAACGTGGTAGAAAGTCATCAATGGATGTTAAAATGAGGGTGAAAGCTAAATGGTCAACAATATATTTGCATAGTGTCAAAATATCTCTCCTCACATTAAGAAAAAAGAAAGTAATGGAATTCCATGTGGAGAAACGGCCACAGGCAAACAGCGCCTCAACAACATGAGTAAACTTACCATAGCCAACACTGGGACAAATGGACATCACACGTGCCCTGATACAATGCCCTGAGAAGGACCCCAACTCCCTTCTGGGGTACTCATGCCAAAAGTAGCTACCTGAATTTAATTAAAAGGGAATCTTAGACAAACTGAAATTGAGGAGTATTCTACCAATTAATTGCCTTCTACTCTTCCAAATTTCCATGATTATGAAAGACAGTAAAAGTCTCTGGAACACTTTCAGAGTAATGGAAACTAAAGAGACATGAAACTTAAATGCAGTACGTGTTGCTGGATTGGAGCCTAGACTGGAAAACATCACAGGTATGAGGAACATTACTTGGACCACTGACAAAATGTTAATATAGACTCTTGACTAAGTAACAGGAATACATCAATGTTTTATTTATTTTGACAATTAAAATATGGTTAAGAGAATGTCCTTAGTTATTAGAAAAAAAAACACATTAAACTGTTGAGGATTAAAGAGGTGTGTTGTCTTCAGTTTACTCTCAAATGATTCAGAAAAAAAGTTTTTTTTTTTTATCTATGCAAACACATGGAGAACAGGAAGACAATGAAAAAAGCAATCGAGATAAAAAATAAAAATTGGTGAGTCTGAGTGAAGTGCATATAGGTTTTCCTTGCACTCTCCCTGCAACTTTTCTAAGTGTAAAAGTACAGGGTGCATGGGTGGTTCAGTGGTAGAATGCTCGCCTTCCATGCGGGAGACCCATGTGTGATTTCCGGACCATGCACCTAAAATAAAAAGTACATCACAATTTAAAAATTACAAAAAAATCAAGAATCTGGAAACTAAGAAATGATATCTGACAATTCAATGGAAAATTATAAACTCCTCCCCCAGATTTTTTCTATTTCTTTTTATTAGAGAAGTTGTAGGTTTACAGAATCATACAGAAAGTAGAGTATCTACTATTTATTATCCTATTCTTAAAAACCTGCATTGGGCAGTGTGACAATGACTCAGTGGCAAAATTCTCGCCTGCCATGCCAGAGACCCAGGTTCAATTTTCGGTGCCTGCCCATGTTAAAAAAATAAACAAACAAACAAAAAAACCCCTGCATTGTATGGTTTTATGGGAGAATATTATTATAATTGTGCTATTAAATATAGTCCATCATTTACAATAGGGTTCATTGTGTTGTACACTCCTATGTTAAATTTTTATTCTAGCAACATATATAAAACCTACAATTTCGTCTTTCAACCAAATTCAACTATATAATTCAGTACTATTAATTATATTCAAAGGGTTTTGCTAACATCAGCACCAGCCATTACCAAAACTTTACAGTGAACCGAAATAGGAGCTCCACACAATTTGTGCATTAACACCCTAATCTTTATACCCATCCTGTCCTATGGTCACCTATATTCAACATTCTGACTCTGAGTTTGCTTATTCAAATTATTGTATATCAGTAAGTTTATATAACATTTGCCCTTTTGTTTCTGGCTTATTTCATTCAACATATCTTCAAGGCCCATCCAGATTGCATATTTCATGTGTTTTCTGTGTAGTTGAATAATATTCCATTGTACGTATGTATCACATCTTAGTTATCCTTCAGTTAAAGGACACCTGAGTTTCTTCCATCTTTTGGCAAGGCACCTTGAACACTGGTGTGCAAATATCTATTTGAATCCCTACTTCAAGCCCTTTTAGGTCAAAGCCACAGAAATAAACGCATGTTCTTATTTCTCCATATCTTCTCCAACAAGTATAATTTTCTGATCTTTTTTTTTTTTTAGTAGTAGCCATTCTCGTGGGTATGAGATGGTATCTTCTTGTGGATCTGTGTGCATTTCCCTTGTAGCCAGTGATGTTGAATATCGTTTCCTGTGTTTTTTGGCACTTTGGATAATTTCTCTGGGAAAAAGTTAACTCTTTTTTATATTTTTTTTATGGGGTTGGCTTTTTATTGTGAGTTGTAGGATTTCTTTATATATTCTGGATATTAAACCCTTGTCAGATATGTGGTTTCCAAATATTTTCTCCTGTTTAGTAGGTAGTCTTTTTACTTTAATGATAAAGCCCTTTGCATAAATGTTTTTAATTTTGATGAGGCCCCTTTATCTGCTTTTGTCGTTGTTGTTTGTGCTCTGAGTGTAACATCTTAAGTATTGCCTGACAAATGATCTTAGAAATGCTTACCTATGTTTTTGTTCTAGGAGTTTTAGGTTTATGGCCCATTTTAAGTTGATTTTTGTTTGTTGTGAGGTTGTTCATTTTCTTGCATGTGAACATTAAGTTTTCCATCACCATTTGTTGAAAGGACTATTTTCTTCTCCACTGAGTGGACTTGGCACCCTTCTTAAAGATCATTTGGCCATAAACATGAGGGTTGGTTTCTGAACTCTCAGTTTGATTTCCATGGTTTATATGTCTGTCTTTGTGCCAGTACCATGCTCCTCTGGTGGTCTGAAGTTGCATGTTCCCCAGGAAAACATTTTCTTAAGTCTAATCCATTCCTATCGGTGTAAACCCATTGGAGTAGGACCTTTTAATGAGGTGACTTCAGTTAAGGTATGCCCACCTCAATCAGAAAGGGTCTTAATCATTTAACTGTAGTCCTTTATAAGGGAATGAAAGCCAGACAGAGGGAAAAAAAATGCAAGAAGCTGAAATAGAACCCAGGACGGAATAAAGAGACCAGGAGATGCTGCCATGTACCTTGTCATGTCTAAGAGCAGTCACTGTGGTGGACAGACTCTAAGATAACCTCCAGGGAGTGCCATCTTCTGCTATTCATCCCTTGTATAATCCATCCCCTTCTAGTGGAGGATCCTGTAGGGCTGCTTCTGTCCAATGGAATATAGCTAAAATACCGAGATATCACTACTATAATATGTCAGCCATATATGTACTCCATCTTGTTAGCTTTTATGCTAGAGAGACTCCCTCTCACTAGTCTTGAAGAAGCAAGTTTCCATGAAGTGAGAGACCTTGTGGCAGGGAACTGTTAATAGCGTTTTTGAGCAAGGCATTCTCCAGCCAAAAACTCGGTCCTGCAACAACAAGAAAATGAATTCTTCCAACAACGTGTTGAATTTGAATTTGCTTGGAAGTTGAATTTTCTCCTGTTGATCCACTGATGAGACCTTAGCTCTGGTATCTCTATTGCAGGTTCATACTAACTTGAATTAGGATATGCAGCGAAACTTTGTGCACAGCTACTGCCATTCCAGATAGGCTTACCTGAAGATAGGACCACAATTCATAAAGACAGAGGATTTTTTTTCTCTAAGGGAGATGCCACAATGCTACATATGTGTGTATCTAATAATATATCTTCAGATTAGAGACTATCCAAATGTTCATAAACAATAGAATGGATAAATGAATGATGGCAATCACACAATGGACAGTATAAAACAGGGAGAATGTACAAACTTCGTCCATATGTTCTATTTCAAAGTAAGTCCCTAAAAATATATCTGAAATAGTTGTGTGTCTTTAGAAGAATGAAATACAAAAATACTTTGTCTAAAATAGATTCCCAAAGAAAACAGTCACTTTTATTACTAAAAGACTACCATGACTATTTGTCTTTTGTGACATGAAATAGCTTCAAAACATCACCACTGAAATATATTTGAATAATAAGACAAAATTTAAAAATTGAAATTTTAAGATTTTAGCATGCTTTCTAAAACTTTGGCTTAACAAATATAAAAACCATTTAATTCTTATATCAAACGGAATGTATATATGGAAAGGCTGAAAGAACATTAGAGTACAGTCATTAAAAACTTTTGTGTCCCAAAGACCAAAACATTGCCATTACTTCTAAAACTCTCCATAAATCAAGAAATAAATATTAAACTTTATATTCTAATAGTAGAGAATATATTTCATTTTAAAACTTCCAAATTTCAATTGAATCTGTATTTGATTTGACTTTATAGTAAAGTGAAAAAGAAAATTATTTAATATATGGGAATCAAGAATATTTTCAAAAAAATATATCCATAGAAGTATATTGATATCATTACTGATTCAGGTAATTGCAAGCCCTTCAAGGGCAAGAATTATAGCTTCTACCTTAATAGCAAATAAGGTTAATAAAAGAATAAATTATATTATTGGGCTTTCTCATCCATTTCATATGGCTTAAAAGCTATACAAAGATGACATTCTATTCCATCAATTTGCTTTAATAATGAGGAAGATGAGAGGAGAAGAAATAGAAAAGTGCTATAAAAGCAAATTCTGGTAAGTGCTACACCATTGGGTACTTACAATAGGGCAGGCACAATTTTAAGCACTTTACATTTGTTAAAGTGTTTGTAACTCTGTGAAATAAGAGAATGCCTTAAGAATATGAGGTGCAACCAAATGTGTGAAACAGCAATCTTACCCACTGCATAACCTTTCTGCAAATGCACTTCTGTACTACCATGTCACTTTCAGGGCTATAGAACTGATAGTTATTTGTCAATCTTTGTCCCAAGGCCCTACCCTTTCTAAGAAGCTCTGTGGCCACCTTGAGAGCAATTGGGTTTGATACTTTAAGTTCTCTGTAATTGGATGATGACTATATGATGTGTCTTCCAGCGAGTGTCCCATGTAAGAGTATGACATGACTGTATTAATGGTCGATTTTATTCTGTTTATTCCTTCCCCTTCCAAAGAGTGCTCACCTTTGGTATCTCTCTGACCTATAGATCTCCTCTCTATTTAGAAACTTTGGCATGCCATTATTATTAATTTCCTATTTATCAACCCATAAATATATTATTTTAATATGTCTTCAAAATTACCAATATGAAGTTGACTAAAGTAACTTAAAATTTATGAACTCTGTGCTATCTGTGAGCATTCATTTTGAGCAAAATTGGAAAAACTGACAACAGAGAATTGGCCTACATTCCTTTTACTTTGGTTAATTATTGAAGAATTACCAATTAATAACAGCAGATGTAAAGTATGAACATAGATCTCTAACATTTCCCTAGTTCCTTATAAAGATATGCTCAAAATGCATTAGTAAGTGTAAGCTCCTTTGAGTGACTAAACTGCCAGGTTGGTCTTTGAAAAAACATAAGACAATAGTTTTTAAGCATTAAATTGGGTGAGAGGTCATTTCAGCATTTAGGTGTCTTCTTCAAATAATGCAATTCCTTTTTAGCACTCAGTTAACATACAAATTATAACGTTGTATTTCATATGTATAATAAAGCCTACATGGCCTGTGACCTTCCATTTGTTGTTCAAAGACTTCTTTGCTCTCCATGCTCGTTATTCCATCTGGAGGAAATTCCCTCAGTCTATTACCAGTATAGGCTTTATTACTACTTACTGTGCCCTTGTCTGATATCCTTTTAGTTTTATATCAATCTTCTATCTTCTCTTAGATTTCTAATTCTATAAATTTCTTGAGCATTTCCCCGCTGTGCAAAAGCAACACTACATCTCAATAATGGAGTTACATTGACAGTCACTCAGTAATGCTTTCCGTATTTTAGGCTGTCCAAATTTTATGTAAAAATAATATAGAGCTGCACTAATTTTCAAATAGTGGTTCCCTAATCACTTTTCTTTTGAATCCTCTATTTGCAAGTTTAATAGGGTGGATGCCAAATTTTTTTGGAACTTGGTTTTCTCCAGGTTATTTATTCTAGGGTTACCATGTGATCTCTCTTATTCCCCCCCACCTCTTTTTTTTTTTTTAGGTCTTTTTGAATTGACAATGCAATGACTTCCCTAACCTGGTAACCATGAAAACCTCTTTTCTTTCTAGTGTTATTTTAAAAGCAATTACATCTGGGTATATATTTTAAAAGAAAGTACTTCATTTTTATATCATGGGACTCATTGGTTTTAATTTTTTTCTTTATTAAAGAAGTCATGGGTTCAGTCATGCATAAAACACAGGATTCCATATGTCACATTATTAACACCTTACATTTTTTACCATTGATGGTAGCCCATTTCTATAGTAGCACTATTATCTGCAGTCCAAGGTATAAATTGGGGTCACTGCATAGTGAAGTCCATGGATTTTTAAACTTTTATTGTTACCATATATACAACCTAACATTTCCCCTTTTAACCACATTCAGATATAGATTTCAGTGCTGTTATGTTCACAAAGTTGTACTACACTCACCACCATCCATTACCAAAAGATTTCCATCATTCCAAATAGGAATCCTGTACATTTTAAACCATATCTTACCATTTCCTAATCAAATCCCATCACCTAGAATGTAGATTCTAGAGTGTCAGTTTGCTTATTCTAATTATTTAAAATCAGGGATATAATACAATATTTGCCTTTTTATTTTACTCAACATAATGTCTTCAAGGTTTATCCATGTTGTCATATGTATCAGGACATCAATCTTTTTACAGCTGAACAATATTCCACTGAATGTATGTATTTAATATATTTTATTTAATACATTCATCAGTTGATGGATACTTGGACTGCCTCCATTTCTTGGAAATTGTGAATAATTCCACTATAATTATTGGAGTGCAAATATCTGTTCAAACATTGCTTTAAGGCCTTGTGGGTAGAAACTTAGTAGTGGGATTACTAGGTTATATGGTAGTTCAATATTTAGTTTTCTGGGGACCCACCAAACTATCTTCTACAGCAGCTGCACCATTTTGTATTGCCACCAGCAGTAGCTGAGCATTCCTATTTCTCCATGTCTTCTCAACATTCATTATTTCCATATTTTTTTCTAGCAGCAATTCTAATGGATGTGAAATGATATCTCTGTGATTTTTGATTTGCATTTCCCTGATGGCTAATGATGTTGAGCATTTTTTCATATGCTTTCTGGCCATTTGTATTATTTTGGAGAGATGTCTTTTGCCCATTTTTAATTGGGTTGTTTCTCTTTTTGTTAAATTGAAGGATTGCTTCATATATTCTGGATATTAAACATTTATCGGGTGTGCAGTTTCCAATAATTTTCTCCCATTTTGTAGACTGTCATTTTACTTTCATGATAGTCCTTTGAGAGACATAGTTTCTAATTTTGATGCTGTCCCATCTTTCTATTTTCCCCTTTGTTTCTGCGCTTTGGGTGTAAAGTCTTAAGAAACTATTGCCTAACACAAGGTCCTGAAGATGCTTCCCTCACTCTTATATTTAGGTCTTTGTTCCCTCTTGAGTTGATTTTAGTATATGGTGTTAGAAAGGGGCCCTCCTAGATTTTGCAAATTGAGACCCCATTTTCCCATCACCATTGGTGCAAAGGGCTATTACTTTCCAATTGAGTGGCGTCTGACATCTTGTTAAAATTCAGTTGGCCATAAATGAGAGGGTTGACTTCTGTGCTCTCAATTCTATTCCATTGGTCTATATGTCTGTCCTTGTGTCAGTACCATATTGGGTTTTTTGTTTTGTTTTGTTTTTTGGCAGGGGTGGGTGCATGGTCCGGGAATTGAACCTGGGTATCCCAAGTACCATACTGTTTGATTACTGTGGTTTTATAATAAATTTTAAGATTGGGAAATGTGAGTCCTCCAACTTCATTCTTCTGACTTGAGCTCTTCAAATCCCCATATCCTTCCATATAAATTTGATAATTGGCCTTTCCAATTCTGCAAAGGTGGCTGTTGGAATCTTGATTGGGATTGCATTGAATCTTTAAATTTCTTTGGGTAGGATTGACATCTTAATGATATGTAGTTTACCATTCCATTATCGTGGAATGTCCTTTGTTTATTTAGCTCTTCTTTGATTACTCTTTAGCAATGTTTTATAGTTTTCTGTGCACAGATTGTTTACAAAGTTGGTTAGATTTATTCCTAGATATTTGGTTCTTTTAGTTGCTATTGTTTAATGGAATTTTCTTCTTATGATTGGTCATTGCTTGTGTATAGAAACATTACTAATTTGGGGGGTGTTAATCTTGTACCCTGCCACTTTGCTGAATTCATTTATTAGCTGTAGAAGCTTTGTTGTAGATTTTTCAGGATTTTATACATATAAAATATGTCATCTGCAAATTGAGAACATTTTGCTTTTTCCTTTCCAATTTAAATGCCTTTTGTTTCTTTTTCTTGTTTAATTGCTCCGACAAGAACTGGCATCATCTCTTCCTGATCTTGAGGGGAAAGCTTTCAGTCTTTCACAATTAAGTAGGATATTACCTGCAAGCTTTTCATATATGCCCTTGATCATGTTGAAGAAGATTCTTTCTATCCCTAGTATTCTAAGTACTTTTATCAAAAATGGGTATTGGATTTTGTCAAATGCCTTTCAGTAGCAGTTGAGTTGATCATGTGATTTCTTTTTTCCTTAATTGTGTTAACGTGGTATATTACATTCATTGATTTTCTTATGTTGAACCATCCTTTCATACAAGGGATAATTTCAACTTGATCATGGTGTATAATTCATTTAATGTTTTGTTGGATTCGGTTGGTAATTTTTTTTGAGGATTTTGGCGTCTATATCCATAAGTGATATTGGTCTATAGTTTCTTTCCTACAGTTTTGTTTTAAAGGTATGTTGGCCTCACAGATGAACTGTGGTGTGTCTTCAATTTTTATTTTTTTAGTCTTCAAATTTTTGAAAGAGTTTTTGTGAAGATTGAAGTAAGTCTTCTTGGAAGATTTGGTAGAATTCCCCTGTTAACCTACCTGATCCTGGGATTTTCTTTGCACGTAGTATTTTAATAACTGATTAAATATCTTTGTTAGTTCTTGGTTTGTTAGAATCTTCTATTTCTTCTTAATTCAAGGTAGGTAGTTGTGTCTTAGAATTTTTCTATTTCATTTAGGTTATCTAATGCGTTTGTATAATTGATCATAGTATTCACTTATTGGAGTAAGTAATAATGCCCCTTTTTCATTTCTAATTTTAGTTTTTGTATCCTCTCTCTTTCATTGCCAATCTAGTTTAAGATTCATCAATTTTATTGATCTTTTCAAAGAACCAAGCTATAGTTTTGTTGATTCTTTTTTTTTTCTGTTTTCTATTTCATTTATTTCTCCTCTTATCTTTATTTCCTTCTGCTTATTTTGTGTTTAGTTTACTCTTTTTTTTTTACTTGTCCTTCCAGTTTTGAGGTTAGGTCTTGATTTGAAACCTTTCTTAATGTGAGCATTTAGAGCTATATATTTCACTCTCAGTGGTGCCTTTGTTGCATCCTATATCCTTTTGTGTTTTCATCTTCCATTGCCTCATAATATTTCCTAATTTTATGATTTTCTCTTTAACCCATTGGTTATTTAAGAATTTGTTGTTTAATTTCCATGTGTGAATTCTCCTTTCTCTGTTATTGATTTCATTGATTTCAGCTTCATTTGTTTCTGGTCAGGGAATATACATTACGTGATTTCAAAATTTTGTAGTTTACTGAGACTGGTTTTTTGACCTGACTTATGGTTTATCCTGGAGAATATTCCATGTGCACTCAAGAATTATGTGTATTTTTTTGTAAAGTGGAGTGTTCTATGTATGTCTATTAGTTCTAGATGTTTTAGATTATCATTCAAGTCTTCTATTTTCTTATTGATCTTCTGACTAGATGATCCAGCAATTATCTTTGAAAGTGGTATCTTAAAGTCTCCTTTTATCAATGTAGAACTTTCAAGTTCTCTCTTCAAATCTTCATATATTTCCGGGCTTTGCTATTACACGTATGTATATTTATAATTGTTACACTTTTCTGTTTAATTGGCCCTTTTATCAATAATAATGAGTATCATTGTCCCTCATAATAGTTTTTGACTTAAAAAAGTCAATTCTATTGGATATAAATACAGCAACCCCAAATATCTCTTAGTTACTACTTGTGTGGTATATATTTTGTATCCTTTCACTTTCAGCCTCCTTGTATCTTTGAATTTAAGATGAGTCTTTTGCAGATGGCATATTTGTATCATGATTTTATACTCATCCTACCAAACTGTGCCTTTTGCCTAGAGAGTTTAATCCATTTACATTTAAAGCCACTGCTCATAATGTAGGACTTTCTTCTGCCATTGTACTATTTAGCATTTGTTTCTCTAATATATGTATTTTTTGACTTTCATATCTTCTTCTTGTTTTTTGCATGGACAGGCACTGGGAACTGAACTTGGGTCTCTGGCATGGAAGGTGACAACTCTGCCACTGAGCCACTGTTGCCCACCCATCATGTCTTCTTTTAATGCCTACTTTTATATGTATTTGATTGTGTGTGTGTGTGTGTGTGTTTAGATTTTTCATCTGTTTTCCTTGTGGTTCCCACAGGGTTAAAATTTAACATCTTAAATATATAACCATCATATCTGGTTTCATACCAACTTTGCTTCATAGTATATAGACATAATTTTCCTGTATCCTTTTGCCCTTTTCCCACCTTTTTTGTTTTACTTTTTATCATTTATATCTTTATATACCTGTAGATCCAAAACCATAGATTTTTATTAGTTTTTCTGCATCTGCATTTTAACACCTTGAGAAAGTTAGCTGTGGAGTTACATATCAAACAATGCAATACAATAATACTGGCATTTAAATTAACCAAAAGATTCCTTTAGTGCAGGTCTTTATTTCTTTATGTCTCTTTGAACCACTATCTAATATCCTTTCCTTTCATTCCGAATACCTCCCTTTAGCATTGCTTGTAGGGCAGGTCTAGTGAAGATGAACTCCCTTTGCATGTGTTTGTTTGGGATATCTTAATGTCCCCCTTGTTTTTATAAGAAGGTCTCTTGGGATATAAAATTCTTGGTTGGCAGTTTTTCTTTTAGCACTTTAAGTATTTTAAATGACTGCCTTTTTTTCTCCATGGTTTCTGATGACAAATCACTCAATCTAATTGGCGCTCCTTTGTACATAACAGGTTGCTTTTTACTTCTGGTTTTCAGAACTCTCACCCTTTCCTTTGCATTCAATATAATGATCAACATATGCTGGGGTGAATTTTCTTCATGTTTATCTGTTTGGGGTTCTCTGGACCTTTTAGCTCGTGGGTATTCACAACTTTTGCTAAGTCTGGGAAATTCTCTGTTCTTTGAATGTTTCTTCTGCCCTTTCTCTTTTTCTTCTCCTTTTGGGACTACCGTAATACATATGTCGCTATGCCTAATGGTGTCCTAGAGGTATCTACTTTTGCTTCTTATAATTCTTTTCTCTTTTTGCTCTGCAGTCTCATTTCTGGTGTCTTGTCTTCGAGTTTACTGATTCTTTCTACTGACAGCTCCACTATATGTTCTTGAAACCCTCCTCCACTTATTTAAAAATTTCTATCTCTTTACTAAGATTCTTATATTGTTCATTTATTGTTTTCCTCATACCTTTTAGTTCTTTCTCTGTATTTTTCTTTATCACTTTGAGCAGTTTTAAGATCATTTTTAAAAGGCTTTGTTGGATATGACCACATTCTAGTCATCTTCACTGGTGTTTTCTGGACTTTTATACTTCTCCTTTAGATGAGCTATTATTTCCTGTTTCTTTGTCTTGTGCTTTTATCACTCACTGTACATTTTAATATCTTAAAATGTTATTCCCTGAGATGTCTGTTTCTTAATTCTGTGACCAACTGGTGATAAGGCCTAGATACTCTTGAGCTTCAGCCCTCCTATTACAAAGGACTGCCTAAGGTGAATGCAGTGTGCAGTGTTTTCCTGGTTTTTCTGGGCCTGTGTCTTGTCCTGGACTTTTGTTTTTTAGTTCCCCTCCTTATAGAAGTTTGATTGTCTCCTCTGTTTTCCAGAGGATGGGCCTCCTTCTCCTGGGTGTTTGAAGCTGGCAGGCCTTTGCCCTCAAGACTGTCCACCTCGGAATTTTCTTAACTCCTCTTGTTGTTTCAGGCTCCGTTTACCTGGAGGGCAAATCCTTGGAGGAGAATCACCCCAGAGAGGACTTTCCCAAAGCCAGTCTTTCCCAGCTGAATCAGGGCGAGGGGCCCAGGAAGGGGGCACTGAGCAATTCAAAAGTGCCCCGAGCAAGGAATAGGAAACTTACCAAGAGTTTCTTCCATGACTCCCCAAAGCTTAGCATTTTGGCCTGCCCAGCAAATGCAGCCTTTCAACAAACTGTTCCCCATAGCCCTGAGGATGCATGACTACCTTAGAACTGGGCCTCCAGTGATCCAACATTCCTAATCAAAAGCTGTTATCAGCGATCAGCCATTTCCACCCTGATCTTGGGGTAGAGGATTATTTCATTTATTTATTTATTTATTTACTTACTTACTTACTTGCTTTACTTACTTACTTACATGGGCAGGCACTGGGTCGAACCCAGGTCTCCGGCATAGCAGGGGAGTACTCTGCCTGTTGAGCCACAGTGGCCTGCCCAGGGTAAAGGATTTTTATGTACCTTTCTGTCACCAGCAAGGTAGGCAGGGGCTGGACCCCAAGGCAGCCTGCCTGGTTATTGGGGTGTGAGCGCTGGTGGCCACCATACTATGAGAGAGAGCAATTTATTCTTTACAGTAATTTATCAGCCTCTTCCTTCCACTCTTCCTGAATGCTTTACAGTGTTCTTCTGATCAATGCAGTTTCAAAACAGTTGTTTCAGACAGTTCCTATATGTTTGGTAGTTGTTCTGGTGGAAGAAATGAGTCTTGGATCTCTTTCAATCAACTATTCTTCATTGGCTTTAAAACCTGATTTCTCTTAAAAAGGGCATTCATTTTTCTCTATATTCCCTATTATTTCCAGAATAAAGGCTTTTTTTTAAATTTCCCTAAAGACTAACCTCTTTTCATTAAAAAGGGACAGTTTTCAACCTGCGGCTGTATAACCGGATGTATACATAGAAATGTGGAGATGTTCTTTTGGTTATCACAATTAGTGGGCATGTTATTGGCATCGTGGGTAGAGGGGGTCATGACAAGTGTACTGTCAGGAATAAGATTGTCTCTGACATGGAAAAATTGTCCTGTCTTAAGTACCAATAGTTCATACATGGAAAAACACTCATCTAAGGAATAGTCAGTTTCTTCATCTTTTTACTGATTAATGACAAAATCTAAATCCCCAAACTGAGAGATCCTAGATACAAAAACATTTTAGGTATCTGTTTCACATTTTTGTTTGTGATACTTCTGCTTTCTGTCTAATACGAAAATATCCCCAAGGTATATAGGGTTCCAAATGTGGTTTTATTTGTTGTTAATAAATGTTTGTATGTATTAATGTATTTATATGGGCAAAGCCAAAAAATGGGGTGACTGTCCTCCAGTGTACAAATTACAACCAGTATTTGTAAACAATGAAGTGTAAAGCCTCAGAAGGTCTAGCTGATCTAGGCTGGAATACCTATATTAGTCTATCAGTCCAACACAATCACAACTTAACAACAAAAATCTTGTAAATTCCTAGAGACTGCTAAAAACAACCAAAAAACAAATATTCTATCACACAATTCCAAGCTACTTTATGCTCAGAAGCTAGTGTTAAGTGGAACTTAACAATTGAACTCTCAAAATCAATGAAATATATCCAAACATATCCAAATTCACCTGCTCTGTCTCCATCCAAAGCATCAATCTCCAAGTGTTATTTGTCCTCAAGTTCTAGTCTTTGTTGAGTGTTCAAATATTACAGCTAATGCACCAATTTTCAAAACAGTAAATAATACTTTTCAGAACCAAATGAGAGACAGAAATACAACAAATCAACTTTCCTTTATTCATTATGCAGTTGTTGAATATTAACAGTGTGAGACGTAAATGTGTTTGCTGGCTCTTCTTGCCCTCATATCCCCCATCCCATTGTAAAATAGCACACTTGGAAGAAATTTTACTGTAAAGCAAACATACCTACCCAGAGTGACTGATCATACTGATCAGAGAATGAAAGGGAAATCAGAGACCAAATACACAGTGTTTATAGCTTTCTTAAAGATTATTTCTAATTAATTAAAAATTTGGACCAATGGTTATGCTACAACAACTAGGAAAGTCACTCTTCCCTGAGGAAGAGTCAAGAGTGGGGTGCGGGGCCAGGATTGTTACTCTGGTGAGGAACCCTTTGCATGTCATCAATGGATAACTCTTCACATCTTAAAGCTATACAAGATCAACGTATGTCACCAAGTTGTAAGATAAAGTTGCAAACAATCAAGTCTTCTGTAAGGAAAGCATGCCTTAGAATCCTAAGGTGGCAGCAGGATATCAGGTGGCAGATGGATATCAGGTAGACAAGGGAAGAAAGCCTCTATGAAAATAAATTGGTGTGTGCAAAGTATGGAAACATAAATTGGCACTGTAAATAGTATTGCATGTAATTTAGTTTCCTTGGTTGCTTTAGCAAATACCATGAAATGGGTTGGATTATGCAGGAGTAATTTATTAGTTCATGGTTTTGAGGCCAGGTATGTGTCCAAATAAAGGCATCATCAAGGCAATGCTTTATCCCAAAGACTTTGGCATTTTGGGGTTGGCTCCTTGGTTCTTAGCTTCTCTTGTCACATGACAATGCACATGGCAACCATTGGTGGCCTCCAGGTTCCATTAACATATGAGCTTCTGGCTGCTCACTGTGGCTTTCTCTTTCTCACTCTGTCTGAATTTCATTCCACTTATAAAGGACTCTAGTCATAGGATTAAGACCCATCCTGACTGAGGTTGGCCTCACCTTAATTGAAGTAACCTCATCAGAAGGTCCTATTTACAATGGATTCACACCCATATGAATGGATTACCTTTAAGATTGTTTTTCTGTGGTATATACAGCTCCAAAGCACCACAGAATAACTGGTGACTTGAATGCAGAGATAGAGGAATATCTAACAGAAATACAGTAAGGAAGGTAGGAAGAGACTAGATCGCTAAAGACTTTGCATGTCAGCTAAGGAGCTTCAGCATTATTTCAAAGACTACAGGGAATGATTATGGCTTTTAAGTTGGATTCATTCAGGTTTCACTTTGGAAATGCTGTTTCAACCATTATGAATAAGGCACAGGTGGGCTTGGAGATATAGTAATCAAAGTTAGAAAACCATTACTCCCACCTAAATGAGAGGTGATGAGGGCCTTTAACAAGTCAGAGAGGCTGTAGATAAGGACTTAAGTTTGAGATATGTTTAGGAGTTGAAATAAGATTTAAAATAACCATTTTTATAAGATAAGGAGGAGGCAAAGGACCAGTAATTGGATGGCAATATCTATAAACATAATATGAGAAAGACAAATTTAGAAAAACCATGAGTTTGTGAATAAAGCTAGTGAATTTTAAGTGTTAAAAAAATGCAGGAAAAGATAATCTGTATAGGTTTGGATATATCATTTTGTATCATAGGAGATGGATCCCAAGAGGAAATAAAGATTTTTGAGTTATCAGCACATGAGATTTATTTGGAGATAATTCTGAGAGAACATACAGAATGAGAAGTGAAGTAAACTAAGCAAACATGAAAGGTATAATTTAAGAATGAGGTTAGTAAAAAGCAAGGCCTGTTCAAAAAAAGAGAAAAAAAAGCCTATGTCATCACTCCAGGGGTTTTGCAGCTGTTCCACAATGTCTACAGGGCCTTGGGTTGTTCCTATATTTCTACCCTGAATCTACTAGTGTGTTAAATTTCATCTCACTTGCCACATTTTTACAAGGTGTTTGCCTCATCCCCGCCTCATAACCACATTCTAGACTGGAAGAAGAACAAAGTAACAGGAGGGATTTTCATTATAAGTAAGGCAAAACTTTTTTTTCCCCAAAACCTTCAGGTTATACCTCATTGATCAAAACAGTCCCACAATTATACCTAACTGAAACAGAATCAGAGAAAGCAAATATATTTGAGTTCATTGCTGTCCTAAATAAGAAAAATTCTGTTAGCAAGGAAAAGAATGGAAGTGCATAATAGGTAGGTGTTTAATTTCTCAGCTGCTTAACAATTACTATACAATGTGGTACCCTATATAATGGAAGTTTATTGCTTTATGGTTTTAGAAGACTGGAAGTCATATTTCATCCCAGGTCTGTCTCTCCTGGCTGGCTGGCAATCTTTGGGGGAGTCTTGGATTTTCTGTCCTGTGGCAAAGTACAGGATGGTGCCATTTCTTCCCTCTTCTCGGTTCTATTCACTTCCAGGTTCTGGCTGCTCCCTGTTCATGTTCTCTCTCTGTCTCTCTCCATCTCTCCAAGAGAACCTATTTATACTGGAGCCCACAACACCACACCAAGGGTTGGGTCCTAAACTTACCTTCTGGGTCCTAAACTTTGAATCCACAGTGAAAGGCAACTGGCAGAGTCTCCCAAAGAAAAAGAAGAACTTTGAGACAAGTGCTGAAGGATTTGACTTTAAGAGAACCCATAATTCAGACAAAGAGGTGTACTGAACGATAGCAGCAAATATATAGAGATTTCATATACAAAAGAACTAATAGAAATGTATGTGAAAAACTCAAAAAAAGAATAGCTTATCTTCCTACTTGCCTATTTCATTGGCACATGAACTTGCCTCCACTCGGAAAAAGTTTTTTTTTTCCTATTGAAATCCTGAATATTTTTCAGGTTCTGCTTTACTTCCTTCTCACTTATGATGCCTTGTATTTCTCCGATCTCTTGGTAAATAAATGTATTTAACCATGTGGGTCCCTATAATATATCCTTACAGTTTAGAAATTCTATGATAGTGTTTTTTTTTTTTCCTTTTTTTTTAATGGAAGAAGTCATCTTGGGATAAAAGCCACAACTCCTCTGAAACTTGAGTTGAGAAGGCCAACGTTTGAGAAAGAAAGAACTATGGATATTCTCCTTGAAATGCAAACTGTGGCTTTTAATTTATGTGTGGAACTCCCAGAGACAGAAACATTTTCTTGCAACTTTCACAGCTACCTCCCCCTGAGCATCAACCTCCTATTTCTGGGAGGACACCATCCATCCAAGGTCCCTCCAAAGATGGTTCTGGGGAATGTGTTACAATGAGGGCAGCGGGACAGGTAGGTGGTTGCACCCCCCCCTCTCCAAAGGGGGCAGCTGGGGCTCAAGAGGGGATTCGAAGCAGCTCTGTGCTCCGACTTGGAGACAGCAGCATTTGCTGGGCTCTGAGCAGGAAGGGTGGCCAATTCATAGCCATCACCCATCGCTGCCCCCAGGGAGCTTTCAGTGTCTCCCAAGTTTCATAGGTGAGGACAAGAGCGAATACTATGCATGCCAAATTAGAACACCCAACCAGGGCTGAGTCACTCCTCTGTGGTTCCAATGCGCTTCATTTCAAGGCAGGCTCTGAGCCCGCTATGGGTAATTATTTGTGTTCTTGTATAAAGTAGGGTGTGGAATTGGGAAGAGAAACGCCAGGAGGCTAAGGTGGAGAGGGGTGCTGCTGCCATGATCATACTGGACCTGAGTAGCATATGGATTTTATCATTATCCCAGGTGCCAGGGAGCCCACTATTATCTCAGTTTGGGAATCAATTTAATACATAGAGAAGTCACAAACTTTTGGCTTGGAAGTGCAAGATTTTAAAGTTAAAGCATTAGGAAACTTCACATAATAACTTGCTAGGAATTTTTTAGCTCGCATTTTACTATTGGTAGAAACTTCTAAAACCTATGAGCATTATATTGCCTCTGGTCATTTCAGTAATGCACTAAAATATTCTCCTAACAGGATTTCAGTTGAGAAGTCAACCTCTTTAAGCGATGAGGGGCAGGGAGCAGGCCCTCACCCCACTGTTGTCCCATTGCTAGCATCAGGGACCCCCAGCCCAGCACTGTCTCTGCCTCAGGGCCACTGTGGCCCCTCCTGAATGTGTGCCAAACCCCACTCCCAGCAATGACCACCAGCTTTGCCTGAAGACACCCACCCACACAGATGCCCCTCTGATGCCTATATTATTATTTCCTTGGCTAAAAAAAAAAAAAAAAAAAAAATCCAAGCCCATCTACAGGACTCAATTTCAGGATTTCCTTGGGATGTTATGAAAATGTGTGTTTTCTCCATGGGAACATTCAGCAATAGAGACTTGCATGGCTCCAGCTGCAAGATGGTATGTCTGGAGCTATATGTCGGTACTAAATGGATATTCGGCTCTTCACTTCACTCTCCTTTCCTGTACATCGGTGAGCCCAGGAAAGGATGGGAACCACCTTCATGAGATGTTCCTAGGCAATGTGTACCTTTGTTCCCTTCCCCCCTTCCATTCTTTTGCAAATGAATACCGGAGTGAGCTATGTAATGCCAGAAATGGGACCAGGCAAACTTCAATGTGGGTAACCAGACATGGCCGGGAGCCTGCTGGGAGTCCCAGGGGTTTAAGAAGCTGTTCAGACGTTTTGCACTTTCAAACATTTTGTGATCATAGCCAAGTTTTAAGATCTTTGATATTCAATGCTTATCAAAAAAAAAAAAAAGGGATTTTCTTCCTTTGTGAAATGATGGCTTTTCAAGAAAGTCTGATTTCCCCCAAGTCACTGCCATTTCAAGCATCTGCTCAGTACAGCTCACAAACTGAAGAGAGCAGCTGCGCAGGCTTCATCGTGCTACCTTCTTGAATACCCTGCAAGACTCACCCTATAAAGCAGGAACCCATTCCATAGGGAAGCTGAAAGGAGAGCAGTGTTGCCAGAGCATGCCGACTTGCTCAGTGGCTGACTTCCTGGGCTTGTTTTTCATCTCTGCCCAGGCACCCTGGGGAGCTTCTCTGTGATGGGATTGGGTGTACACATATGGATGGAGGGTGGAGTTGGGCAGACCTTGGGAAGAAATTAGGTTTTCCTTGTGGCTCTGGTGGATTATTTAGAAGTATGGAGCAGCCTTCTCTGAGGTCCACAACTCTATTCAGATCAGAACTGAACTGACTGGTTGAAATAGTGGAGACGTTGTTTTGGTGAATTGCACTGACATCAACAGGCTTGCCTCCTTGAAGGCAAGAGAGGGGACTCAAGTGTATAAAAGGCTTTTGTTGTTATGAGGAATGAGATGAGGAAGTGAGAATGGATATATCATAAGTCTTCTCTACTTCTGGTCTACTACCTTATCTCTTTGTCAATGAGAATGTGATGGCGCAGTCACTCTATTACTGAAAAGTAATACAAGAAAGTTCAGCAGCTGAACTGGGTGAGCTTCTCATGGGGTGAAGGTTGAAAAACTGAACCCAGGACTTGCCTCCTACTGGACCTGGTTGGGTAAACAGAGAAGCTGAAGATTTGTACTGATACTGATTAGGAGATAACCTGGAAAGGAAGAAGAAAAATAGGTTTTATCAGTCCCTGAGCTGCTGACTGGAGTTCTCATCTTCTCCATGAGAAGCATGTCCTGATTTGTATCTCTGTAGATGGGCTTATCAGCATTGCCCTAGTATTCACATGAATTGTGTCACTGTTAGCCTCCTTCTCCAAGTTTTGAGTTTCTCAGAACAGAGAGCACGTCTTGTCCTCGCACTGCTCCTCAACCATGTCTACCAGATGTGTTAACTGGAGTCCAGTGCATATTTGTTGACCCAGACTCTACATTTGTTGAGTTAAACTCCTAGGTGCAGGAATATAAAAGCTTTGTTATCATTTGTGGAGATCACAAGGAGGTGAAATTTGCAAAGCACAGGAATAGGTAGACTGAGAGCCAATTTCAGACCAGAAATGGAAACATTTGGGTAACTGTCTGGATCACTGCTTCTCAATGGGCGGACCACGGGTGTTTTTAGGCCAGAACGATTCTCCATTGTGCTGGATGGTCTCATGTGTTGCTGGTGTTTAACATCCTTAGTTTCTTATCCATGCATGGTAGCCCCTGTAACTGTGGCAGTGGGCACACATTTCCAAATACCTTTGACTGGAGAACCAAAGATCTGTATTGTCACATTCTGCAGTAATGTTTTCAAAAACTTGGCACCATCAAACTGAAAGGAGGACTTCCTCAGGTGTCGATATCACATGGATATGGCCCTTGTCTGATCTAGGGTTTGGAAAGCTTTTCTGTAAAGTGCCAGATGGTAAATATTTTAAACTTTTGGGCACATGGTGTCTGTCAGAACAAGTCCACTCTGCAGTGTACCATGAGAACAGCCACAGTTGATACAGGAATGAATGAATGTGGCCGTGTTCTAATAAAACTTTATTTATGGACACTGAAATTTGAATTTCATATTGTTTTCACATATCATGAAATAGTATTCTTCTTTTAAATTTTTTCTCAACCATTTAAAAATGTAAAAGCTGTTCTTAGCTCTTGGCTCAGACAAACCAGACAGCTATTATCAGCCAGCCTAGTCAGGTGGGCTTTGAGACTCACGTACCCAAACCTTCTCAGAGCTTAATCCCACATCTGATTAAAGCAGATACAGAGGCGTATCTGTTTGTACTTGCATTGGCTGGACATAAAAAGGAACCCAAATAACAGTAACAAGCAAGTTAGGATTTACTGTCTTCTCTCCTAAAAAGAAATCTGGAGGAGCACTTCAGGGCTGGGGCAGTGGCCCCAAGGTGTTTTCAGGAACCAGAATCCTTATGTTTTTTTGGTTCTGCCATCTTTAATGCATGCTTGCCACAAGATGGCTGTTCTACCACCAGTACAGCATCTGCATTCCAGGCAGGAAGAGGGAAGGGCCAAGGGCAGTGTCTGCAATTCTGCTCCCTTTTAAAGGACTTTCTTGGAATTATAAACTATGAGCTTTCCCTTCATCTAATTCACCATAACTGGGTTACATTGCCATTGCTAGGAAGCTGGGAAAAGTGGGGGGGGGGGGGACAGGCAAACCAGCTACCAGGCACCTTGCCATCCAAGCAGGACTAGGGTCTTTTTGGTAAAGAGGAAGGAGCCAATGGGCGTTAGACAAGCAACCACAGCATCTGCCCCAGCGAACCTATCTCCAGCCACAACTTGATCATCTCAGCTGGGGTGCAGAGTATGGAGTGTTCCATCTGCAGTGTGGGGAGAGGAGCTTGCAGAATACCCTCTCTGCCCAAGGTCTGTTAGACCATCCAGGCAGCTCACCATGGGCCTCAGAAAGAACCCAGATCCCACCGGTGAAGATCATCAGGGGCTTTTTAAGAGGATAAAGCCAAGTTCCTTTTGGTTCAAACCGCAGGGATGAAATTTATGCAAGAACAATCCTTTATGATAGTTCTTTGATTCATCTGACATTGTACATAATGGAGTATTGGACACCTTGGGTCCTCAGGTACTAAAGCACATTTCTTTAGGTGCTGAGCATGCAGGAGACTAACAGGCTATACCTGAGACCCATGCAGAGATTATCTTTATCTGAAAGGTGTCTCTAGATAAGAATTTCTTTTCAATGTTGTCTGATGCAGATTATCAATATCCCTTCACCCTGCCCCAATTCTGGACAATTCTACAATACAATTCCATCTCCAGAACTCCACTTGGGATCACAGATCAATTTCTTCCCCAACCTAATTTTGCTTTTTTTGCACTTGACCTACAGGGGATTATCATGAGAGTTCTCTCCAATGAACTTCCTAACCAGTAATCTCTATTTCAAAGATCCTTCCTTCCTTCCCTCCTCTCCATTCCCCTCTACTCCATGTCTTTCCTCTTCTCCCTCAATTTCTTCCATTCTAGCACTACTAACTGCCAGGCACTGTTCTATTGTTGGAGCTAAGCAAATAACAGAACATTCCTACCTCATAGTGCTTACATTGCAGACTATACAGATTTAAAGAAAATATAATTATATTATCTATCTGGATTGTAAATGGTACATAAATGTTTTAGAAGATGTCATTGCCATTTATTGGAATGCCTATTGGATGCCTAAGTATAAAAGTTGTATAGAGAGCTGACATACAAATCTAAATCTTGGAATGACTTCTGGATTGAAAATAAGCATTTGGAAGTCACCTGTATGCAGATGGTATTTAAAACCAAAAAGATTGACATTGCCTAGAGAGTAATTAATTATTTCTGGACTTCTGAAGGTTGATACTTGGACTCCCAGCATGTACATATGTCTAGGAAATGAGAAGAACCAACTGAGAAGATTCAGAGGGGCAAGTAAAAAAGAAAACTAATAGTCTTGCCCTGGAAGGCAAGTAAAGATTGATATGTTAGTGGTATGCAAAAGAGACTAATGGAAAAAGAATGAGGAGTTAAAATGGAATAAAATATAATCACAAAATTCCTATTTGCAGGTAGCAAGTGGTCAGAGAAGGGTAAAAGTAAGTGGACTCGAAAAGATATGAGAAGAAAACTGATGCAACTCAAATTCTAGTTGGATCTTAGATCAATAGAAGTGAGAAAAAAAGATGGCTGTGAATGTTTTGTGACAAATAAATCATTATATCATTAACAAAAACAGAAAAATTGGATGTGGAGCTATTTTAAGAAAGCAATTCAACAAATAATCATCAGATACCTAGGATGTACAAATCAGAATGCTAAGTGTGAGGACATATAAAGACAAACCACAACTTTTCCTTTTGTGAAGGTAACACCAAAGGTCTGAATTTACTACATAAACGCCTTCAGTACAAGGCGAACTAAAATATATGGCTATTAATAGAGATGATTAAATTCAAGGACTCTGTTGAACACACAAATTGCAAATACGTTTATTACATTTCAAGAATACCAAGATGAATAAAGTGTAGTGTGTTATCAATGGAATTCCATTGTACTTGAAGGCATAATGTATACTGATGACAGTTATGTGATGTCATGACTATCTCATGATGACAAGGTGAGAAGTCCCTCATGTGTTAGCACCAGTCATTTGCTTTACAATGAACATATTTTGTTCCCATTCTTAAAATAGCCCTGAAATATAGGATTTTTATCTTCATTTAATTGACAAAGAAAAGGCCCAGAAATTAAGTAACTAGCCAAGATCTTAAGTAATGTTATAACTATTCAAACCCCAATCTATGAACCTCAGTCCATGCTGTTACTATGACATATTCCTTTTTAATCAAAATATAATCAGCGCCTTTCCAAGAAGAAGAGAGAGCATTCAGATGATTTGAATTGGGAAGGCTTTGTGAATTAAAAAAGGTGTGTGTTACCACAACCATGTTGACACTTACCTTTGTCTCCTATTAAAATATTTTGATGAATTTTATATTAACTTCAAAGAAACTTTGTCACTTAATGGCAGCTTCTCACATTTTCTCATTAAGATGTCAAACAACAGTCAGGTTAACTTAGGACCCACACCAAACATTTAATGTTTTTCCAGTACAGGTTTTATAAAAATACATGTGGCCTTTCAATTTACTCCAGAATATAGCTATGTTTCTATAAATTTAGAATTTTATTTTCCATAAATAAACAGGGATCTCCAGCAAGATGCATTATGCTTCATTTTGGCACTTCATGTCCTTTGCATGCTCCCTCTTAATCCAAGAGCTACATTTGCCAGAATTGGAAGGAAACCCAGTTGTAGTGACAGTCAGATTGTCTTGCTAAATTGAAGGTACTGACTTTGATTACAATTCAAATGTGCTTATCTGGAGGGATCAAAAGTCCACTGTTGTCATTTGAGTATGGGTTATATTATAATTTTAATTAGGAAGCATGTCAAAGGTTCTTCTGAAAATTGTCAACACTGTCTAGATCACATGAATTTTTAAAACAGTAAAGCTCGAATGAAACAGTGTATCTGTGATATAATTGGGCTCTTTCTGGAGGTTCTGCATAAGTGCCTTTTATCCCTTTTATACTCTTTTAAAAAAATCTCTTCTCATCCTGACTGGGGGAAAAAAACTCAGCTAAAAATGAGTTTATTTTATTTCTGTCTCAGTTTTGAGGGCAATGTCTAGTTGTGTTTATTATTTCTAAAATTTCTGGCAGAACAAAGGAGGGCATTTTTGCTTATAAAAACCATAGTGGAAAATTTAAATTAATAAAGAGAGTGAGAGCAAGTTTAGGCCATTCCTTTGAAGCTAGCCTGGCAATTCAAAAACCTGAGGCAGGGCATCAAAGAACCATGGTCCAGGTCTAAATATGCTTTATAAAAAGTCATGTACCTATTTAAAAAATAATTTAAAAAAAGTCATGTATCTAGTCCAGTATGCTAAACGTATTTTATTTCAAATTGTCTGGGGTTGGAGTTATTGTCCTTATCATTACTCCGATGTCATTTCTCTTTGCTTTGTTGTTTTTTTCCCCTCCTGGATGGTCTTTTTCAAGTCCCTTGTACATTAATTTATCCTCCCACTCATATCTATTTCCTCTGCCTACTTTTTGGTACTTACTTAGTTGCTACTGACTTAACTTTTAAAATAATTCAGTAAATAAAAATGCTACCCAAAAAGAAGAGGGAGACTTTGTAAAACATGAACCCTTTGCTTTTTACCTTTAAAAGATAGTATGCTCAAGAGTTTAAGAAAGGTATTGTTTTGATTTGTAAATCTAATCCACTGCCATTTTGAATTAAGTGCATCTGTAGGAATTTTAAAATTTCAACAGATGAAGAAGTCTTCTTGACAGTTCCTTAAAGAGTACTGTCCAGTATGACTTTCTTGATGGAAATACTCTGTTTCCTGTTAAATATGGTAGCTATTAGCCACATCTGGCTAGTGGTCATTTGAAAAGTGGTCTAGTGCTAATGAGGACCTGCATTTGAAATTTTATTCTACTAAAATCAATGTATATTTATACAATTTACATAGCCACGTATGACTGACTAACATGTTTGGACACTGCAATCCTAAGGCATTGCAATTTCTACAAGTTATTGGGAAGTTTGAACATAAAGGGACTGACTACACTATAAAACAGGTATTTACCCTCGAAAGGAGGGAAACAGGGTATGATTTGTATGCTAAAGTAATAATGTTCTCATCCATTCATTCATCACATACTTAGTGTAAGGATTATAATGGATTGTTACAAGGATTCAATGAGTTAATTGGATACTTACTGTGTCAGTTTGAAGCTATTATGTACACCAGAAAAGCCATGTCGTTTAATCCTCATTCTATATTGTTGGGTGGGAATTTTTTTTTTATTTCCATGGAGATGTGACCCATCCAATTGTGGGTGGCAACTTTTGATTAGATGGTTTCCATGGAGATGTGTATCCATCCATTTAAGGTGGGATTGCTTACTGGAGCCTTTTAAGAGGGAACCATTTGGGAAAAAGTTTAGAGCCACCAGAACCAACAATGTCAGAGATCTTTGGAGCAGAAGGAAAATGCCCCCAGGGAAGCCTTATGAAAGGAGAGAAAGCTAGCAGACATCACCAAGTGCCCTCCCAGCTGAGAGAGAAACCTCAAACTTCATTGGTCCTTTCTTTGGAGTTAAGGTATCTTTTCTGGATGCCTTAATTTTCATGTCCTTAGAACTTTAAACTTGTTACTCAATTCCCTTTTTAAAGGCCATTCCATTTCTGGTATGTTACAATTCTGGCAGCTTTAGCAAACTACAACACTTAGTTTCTGTCAGGCAGTGTAATCAATTCAAAGGAAACAATGGCTAGTAAGAGATCCAATTCTTACAATAAAGAAGAATGAGATAGATAAGGGGGACAGATATTAACAAATTATTACAAAGATATTGAAAAAGTAGAATGTTAACAGAAAGAGTGTTGTAAGGCTCTTTAGTAGAAAGATCTGACATAGGCACATCAGGGAAAAGTTCCTGGAGAAACTGATTTATGAAGTGAGAACTGAAGGATGAATAGAAAAGAGCTAGGGAAAAAAGAGAGTGCCAAGTACAAGGAGGCATATATGTTAATGGTTGGTATGGAAGACTGGGAAAAGGCCAGTAGAACAGGTGAGAGGGAGTAAGGGAAGCATGATACAAGACAAAATTCGAGTAGGAGGTAGAGCCTGGAAGATGGAGGGTCCTGAAGACCACGGTAAGAATTCTGGCCTTATCTGAAAAGCAATATGGATCATTAAATAGTAGTAAGTAGAGGTATGATATGATTAGAAATATATATATATATATATATATATATATAATTTTTTAACTTTTTAAATTGTATAATATAACATATATACAAAGCAATGAACAAAAAGCAATACTTTTCAAAACACCTTTCAACAAGCAGTTATAGAACAGATCCTAGAGTTTGTCAAGGGCTACAGTTCCATCCTCTGAGATTGTTCCTTTTAGCTGCTCCAGAACATAGGAGGCTAGCAGAAATATCTGTTTTTTCTGTTTGTTTGTTTTTATCATTGCAATCAACTTTTTTTCTCTTTTTTTGTGAAAAATAACATGTTTAAAAAAGCAATAAATTTCAAAGCACATTGCAACAATTAGTTGTAGAACAGATTTCAGAGTTTGGTATGGGTTACAATTCCACAATTTTAGGTTTGTACTTCTAGCTACTCTAAGATACTGGAGACCAAAAGAAATATCAATATAATGACTCAGCTATCATACTCATCCCTTGAACCCTACATTCTCTGTATAACTCTACTATCACTTTTGATCTTTCTCCTACTTTTTAGGGATATTTGGGCTATGCCCAATTCTAACTTTTTCATGTTGGAAGGGGCTGTCTATAATATGGGGCAGGGGGATGGAACCAGCTGATGTTCTAGAGACGTTGGGCCCTCTTGGTTTCAGGACTTATCTGGTCCAGGGACCCATCTGGGGGATATAGGTTTCTAGTAACTTACCCTAGTGCATGGAACCTTTGTAGAATCTTAAATATCACTGTAGGTATTCTTTAGGATTGGCTGGAATGGTTTTGTTTGGGGGTTGGCAAGTTAGCAATATCTAACCGAAGCTTGTGTAAGAGTGACCTCTGGGGTAGCCTCTCAAATCTATTTGAACTCTGTCAGCCACTGATACCTTATTTGTTGTACTTCTTTTTCCCACTTTGGTCAGGATGGCATTGTAGATTTCATGATGCTAGGGCCAGACTCATACCTGGGAGTCATCTCCCACACTACCAGGGAGACTTTCACCTCTGGATGTTATGTCCCACTTACGGGGGGAGAGTAGTGATTTCACTTGCAGCGTTGGGCTTAGAGAGAGTGAAAAGGCCTCTGAGCAACAAAAGAGGTCCTCCAGAAATAACTCTGGGGCATATCTATAGGTAGGCTAATCTTCTCCACTGCCTAGATAACCTTTGCAAAGGCAAGCCTCAAGATCAAAGGCTTGGCCCATTGATTTGGGTGTCTTTAATATTCAACTCAGTGTCAGGGTTTCCGCAGTGGTAAAGTTTAATAGTTCCAATTTTTTTCTCCCATTCTTCAAGTAATTTTGCCACTACATTTTGATTCTCTACTTAATATGCTCTAAGATGTAGCCAGGCATTACATTAAGCTATATAGGATTAATGGCCCTGATTCTTCTTCCAGGCTCCCTGTGTTTGTACTGTTTAAGTAACTTATCCAGACAGTTTGAGTTAGAGTATATGCTACAGCAAATTTAGTTTATGAACAAAATAAACCTTTTTTCCTTTGATCTCAGAGAGTAGATGAGGTTCTAAAATATAGACAATGTCTTCCTTGGCTCTATATTCTGAATTATCTTAATCCCAACCTGATCAGCTTTGTTCTTATCTCTAAATACCAGGTTATACATTTGATTTGCTAGTATTTTTTGAGAATTTTAGCATGCATGTTCATTAGGAAGATTAGCCTGTAGTTTTCCTTGCTTATACCATCTTTAAAGTGATCTTAGTTTCATAAAATAGTGTTCCTTTTTCCTCAATTTTTTGGAAACATTTGTGATAAATTCAATTGTCAACTTGGCCAGGTGAAGGCACCTAGTTCTGTTGCTGTGGACATGAGCCAATGGTAAATGAACCTCATCTGTTGCTGATTACATCTGCAGTCGGCTAGGAGGCGTGCCTGCTGCAATGAATCATGTTTGACTTAATTGGCTGGTGCTTAAATGAGAGAGTGCAATGTAGCAGAGCCCAAGCAGCTCAGCATACCTCATCTCAGCACTCACAGCTCAGCCCAGGCCTTTGGACATGCAGAAAGGAATCACCCCAGGGAAACTTGTTGGAACCCAGAGGCCTGGAGAGAAGGCCAGCAGAGATTGTCCTGTGCCTTCCCACATAAGAAAGAATCTCAGATGAAAGATAGCTGCCTTTCCTCTGAAGAATTAATGAAACAAATCCCCTTTTATTAGAAGCCAATCTGTCTCTGATGTGTTGCATTCCAGCAGCTAGCAAACTAGAACAACGTTTGAGCAGGTTTTTGTTTGTTCTTTTTGACATGTTTGATAAAATTTCCCTGTGAAGCCATCTGGCCCTGGGCTTTTCTTTGCAGGAACATTTTTGATGACTGATTGACTCTCTTTACTTGTGATTGGTTTGTTAAGCTCTTTTATTTCTTCCTGAGTCTGTGTAACTTGTTTGTGTGTTTCCAGGAATTTGTCCATTTCATCTAAGTTGTCTAATTTGTTGGTATATAGTTGTTCATATTATCCTTGTATGTTTTTTTTTCTAATTATTTCTTCGGGTCTGTAGTGATAACCTCTCTCTCATTTCTGTTTATTTGGATAGTCTCTCTTTTTTTCTTTGTCAGTCTTGCTAGTGGTTCATCAATTGTATTGATTTTCTCAATAAACAACTTTTGATTTTATTGATTCTATTCTTCTTTTGTTCTCCCATTCCTTTAACTCTGTTTATTCTTTGTTATTTTTCTTCCTCCATTTGCTTTGGGGTTAGCTTGCTGTTCTTAAGTTTCTCCAGGTGAGCAGTTAAATCCTTGATTTTTGCTTTTTCTTTTTTTTTTAATATAGGCATTTAGGGCAATAAATTTGCCTCTCAGCACAGCCTTTACTGCATACCATAAGTTCTGATATATTGTACTCTCATTTTCACTCAACTCCTGATAGCTACCGGTTTCTCTAGCAATTTCTTCTTTGACGCATTGGTTGCTTAAGAGGTTGTTATTTAATTTCCACGTATTTGTGTTTGTTCTCGTTCTTTGGTGGTTATTGAGATCCACCTTCATTCCATTGTGATCAGAGAAAGTGCTTTGAATAATTTCAGTGTTTTTAAATTCATAAAGACCTGTTTTGTGCCCCAGCATATGATCTATTCTGAAGAATGTTTCTTGAGGACTAGAGAAAAATGTATATCCTGGTGTTTTGGGGTGTAATGACCTACCTATGTCTGTTAGGTCTCATTCATTTATCAAATTGTTTAAATTCTCTATTTCCTTGCTGATTCTCTGTCTAGTTGCCCTATCTATAGGGGAGAGTGGAGTACTTTATTTTTTTCACTTAATTTATTTTGTATTATCAAACCAAAACAACATACAAGCTTGAACACTCTTAACATACAAACATTGCATGTATGGTGTACAGTCAATGGCTCACAATATCATCACATAGTAGTATATTCATCACCATGATCATTTTTTAGAACATTTACATCACTCCAGAAAAAGAAATAAAAAGAAAAAAATCACACATATTACACACCCACCCCTCCTGTTCATTGACCACTAGTATTTCCATCTACTCAATAGATTTTAACATCTGTTCCCCCATTTACTTTTAATCCACATATTTTACTCATCTGTCAGTATCATAGATAAAAGGAGCATCAGACACAAGGTTTACACAATCACATAGTGACATCGCAAAAGCTATATCATACAATCATCTCCACAAAACATGGTTACTGGTACACAGCTCTACAGTTACTTCCCTCTAGCCTCTCTAATACACCTTAAACTAAAAAGGGGATATCTATAAAATGTGTAAGAATAACCTCTTGACTTATGTGAAATCTCTCAGCCACTGACGCTTTATTTTGTCTCATTTCTCTCTTTCCCCTTTCGGTCAAGAAGACTTCCTCAATCCCTTGATGCTGAGTCCCAGCTCATTCTAGGATTTCTGTCCCACATTGCCTGGGAGGTTTACACCCCTGGGAGTCATGTCCCATGTAGAGAAGGGGAGGGCGATGAGTTTGCTTGCCGTGTTGGCTGAGAGAGAGGCCACATCTGAGCAACAAAAGAGGTTCTCTGGGGGTGCTTAGGCCTAATTTTTAATAGCCTTAGTCTACCCTTTACTGGGATAAGTTTCATATGAACAAACCCCAAGATCGAGGGCCCGGCCCTCTGATTTGGCTGTCCCCACTGCACATGAGAACATGAGGGATTTTCCAAATGAGAAAGTTGAATCTTCCCCCACTCTTGCCATTCCGCCAGGAGGACTTTGCAAACACCTTCTCATTCACTGCTCAAATCACTCTGGCATTCATTGGGGGCATCACTCTAGACAAACCTACAAAATCTCATGCGCTATTCAAGGTGCCAGGCCATGCCATGGTGTATTTAAGTATCATATCATTATTGTTGAAACGTCTATCGCTCCCTTAAGCTTTGCCAAAGTTTGACTCATGTACTTTGGAGCTCCTTGATTGGAAACATGAACGTTCGTGATTGTTATTTCTTCTTGGTGAATTGTCCCTTTTATTAATATATAGTGTCCTTCTTTGTCTCTTATGATGTCTTTATATTTAAAATCCATTTTGTTTGACATTAGTGTAGCTACTCCTGCTTTCTTTTTTTTTTATTTATTATTATTATTTTTTTACTTTGAAATCTAATGGACTTTGCCCTGCAGGTGCTCCTGCTTTCTTTAGATTACAACTTGCGTGGAACATCTTTCATCTTTTCCCATCCTTTCACTTTCAATCTATTTGTATCCTTGCGTCTAAGATGAGTCTCATAGGCAGCATATAGCAGGATTATATTTCTTAATCCATTCTGCCAATCTAATTGATAAGTTATTAACATTCAGTGTTATTATTATAAAAGCATTTCTTGAATCCACCGTCTTATTTTTTTGGATTTTATTTGTCAGATCTATATATTCTTTTCCCTCTCTCTCTCTTTATCCTTTAAGTTATCCTTACTGGTACTTTCAATTCTGTGCTCCCCTCTATACCTCCTTTTCTTTTTTTTCAGCCAGCAAAACTCTCTTTAGTATTTCTTGTAGGGTCAGTCTCCTGTTGACAAATTCTTTCAACATTTGTTTGTGAAACATTAATCTCCCCCTCAATTTTGAAGAACAGTTTGACTGGGTACAGAATTCTTGGCTGGTATTCTTTCTCTTTCAGGATCTTAAATATATTATACCACTGCCTTCTTGCCTCCATGGTGCCAATTAACTTGTCTGAACTCAGTCTTATGTCGTTTCCCTCATATGTAGTAGATTGTTTTGCTCTTGCTGCTTTCAGGATTTTCTGCTACTCTTCAACATTTGACAGACTGCTTAGTATGTGTCTTGGGGAAGGTCTGCTTTGATTTATTCTATTTGGAGTTCATTGGGCTTCTCTGATTTGCATATTTATTTGCTTTATAAGAGTTGAGTTTTCCCTCATTATATCCTCAACTAATCTTCCTAGCCCTTTACTCTCCTCTTCTCCTTCCAGGACACTGATGATTCTTGTTTTTGTGGGCTTTGTTTTGTCCATCATTTCCCTGAGATCCAATTCAAATTGTTCCATCTTTTTTCATTATTTGCTCTTTTCAGTGTTCGAAATTAGTTGCCCTGTCCTCTAGTTTGGTTATTCTTTCTTCTGCCTCTTCAAATCTGCTGTTGTGTGTCTCTAGTATATTCATGATTTGGTAATGCCAGATCTGAGTTTCAGGAGTTGAGGGGTAATACATTTCTTTTGAGAATATTGTATCCATATTTCTCTTCTCCATATTTTGGTGAAATAATGGCAAAATTCACACCTATTCTAGAAACCTGAGTGCTAATTTGATATTTTATAATGCGGCAATAAGGACTTAAGGAAGTTAAGTAGTTTACCCAAAGCAATACAGCTAGTCAGTGGTACATTTGGGATTCAAGTCCATGGCTTATATTCTTTCCACTAAATTAGCCCACCCTTCTAACTTGGCATTCTACTACAAGTAGAAGACTGCAGTTTGCTTTGAAATTTGCAAACTTGTTATTCTTAAGTCTCTCATGACAAGAAACATCACAGAGTAGAAAGAGTGTAAGCCATGGATTTGAATCCCAAATCTACAACTGACTAGCTGTATAACTTTGGGTAAACTACTTAACTTCCTTAAGTCCTTATTGCCTCATTATAAAATATCAATAATGAAATCTCTCTTGCAGAACTGCTTGAGAATTAAGTAAGATTATATATGTAAAATGCCTAGCATATGGAAAATACTTATTAAATGATAACCTTTTAAATATTAAAGTAAATATCCTTCACCCTACTTTTCTTTTCCTTCCCACCATCAGTTTATACAGTTTAGGTTCTCATCAACTCTTGCCTATTTTACTTCAATTGTCACCTAACTCTTCAAGTCATCTTCCAGTCAGCTACTAGTATGGTCTTACTAAAAGACAAGACTGATCATATTGCTGTCTTGCTTGGAATCCTTAAAACATTTCAATGGAATCCTGTAGCATCTAGGATAAAGTTGAAATTTTGGCACCTGAGATCCATCATGTCCTGACGTCTTCTCTAAAACTCTAGCTCCAGTTCTTGCCATTTTTGTGCCACGTAGACACTCCTAACCAACCCCACAAGACTTCTTGCATCAGATACTCATAATCTCATGCAGGCCATTTCTACTGCCTGGAGAACTCATCCTCATCTCCATTCTTCAAAATGAAATGCCTTCTTCTTGGAGGATTTTCTTAAAGCTACATCTGACCAACATGAAGTTTGTTTGTGCACCACAGCATCTTTCTTTCTTGTGTGATGGGGATGACAACAGAGTAGAGCTGGACTACCTGGGTTCAAATACTGCTTTTGATCCTTAATTAGTTGTGTATCCTTATACTAATTACTTTAGTTTCTCTATGTTTCATTTCTATCATCTGTAGAATGGGGATGACAATAAAATGACTCACTCTATTAGATCATTATAAGGCATGAAGGAGTTAAAATATGCAAAGTGTTTAATACTCAATAAATATTAGCCATTAATAAAAGGGTAGTGTGACACTGATTAGTTTTTTTTCCAAAATGTAAGTTTTGTACCAAATAAACATTTATTGTTTTAGTCTCACACATAAGTTAAGGTTTTAAAATATGAGTTAGTTGTTCACATAGCAATAATAATAGTCCACTACACTATATGCTAAGCTCCTTGGAACCAATGGCCTTCTATTATTTCTTCTTATAGCCTCAATAGTCTAACTATTGCTCCAATACCTACAGTGCCCCAAAAATAATGAATAATGAAGTAAAAGAATATACTAGGAACACATTTAATTACACTGTATCTGAGATCTGAAAGTGCCAATATGAAACAAGGAGTTTGGACACTGAAAAAAAAATCTTCATGCATCTCAATAAATTAAGTAAAAGTATCTTCCTGTGGTGGCTATATAGAAAAACTTACCATTGTATACTGTTTTGTAGAAAAAGGAATTATAAATACTGTTAATTGAACAGTCCTTTTGAAAGATGCAAATTTTATTTTATAGGAATTTGAATATCATTAGAAAACTCACTTTAGCAAAGTAAATGCATAAATTTGAAATATATTTCCAGAACAAAAATCTAGTTCCTACTTTTAAATGACATCTTATTAAATTTTCCAGTTGTGCTTACTAAAATTTAGGAAAAAATATGAAATATTCAAATGGTTACTTAAACATCCTATGAATAACCCAAATAATGAGTATTTTGTGGAAATGAAAAATATCAGCATGCTTTCTGAAATAAGAATATATAGAGTAAACAAGACATTGGTTTGTGTTTTTTTTACAATATCTCAATTGTTGCAGCAGTTCAGAAAGTACCTCCTAATTAATCAACTTTTCTGAATGTCATTTTGCAAAGTAGGATAAATTCTTAAGAATCTAAGAATTACTTGTTCAATAAATTATTTTCATCACTTGTAAAAGTGGCCATTTTAGAACATTTAGTCTCTCCAAACAAACAAAATAAAGCGATTAATGTTCATGTTTTAACTTACTGACTCAAGTAGCTTCAGACTGTTGGGCATAAAGGAATAAAGCCAACTATCAATAATTTACCTGTGTAAGCTATAGTAGTTGCTTCTGAATTCCTACTATATATCTTTATTTTGTCATTCAAGCAAGATGCAAAGGGGAAAAAATTAAGTTCCTAAACCTTAGTAATTTGGAAAAAAGAGAAATGCAAGTGTGATCCTCAAAGCCAAGATGGACAAATAAGTGATTTTAAAGAAAAGTCACTGACCAGTATAAAAATTGAGGCCAAATATAGCCTTTTGAAAATTATTTTTCTTCAGATATTTTTTTCCAAACTCAAGCCTGTCTATAATCTGATTGACATTGACCTATGCCTCAAAATCAGAATCCCTCAAGAGTGGACTCAAGCTACTTGCCATATGCACATGGCTAAGTCCTGGTGTGTTCCTTTCACTTTTCCTTTGAGCTCTTGCACTTTCTAATAAACTTGATTCCTTATCACTTGTTTCATGTACTGCATATGGCTGACCTAGTTCTCCCTTCTCAAAGCTGACGCACCTGCTGCCTTGGACTATGCCTGCTACTTGGCCACTTGCCTATCACAGAGGCCTGGCAGATCCCTCAAAACAAAGATCAGATAATTTTCCAAGAATCAGAATAGAGTTTTCTGTCCGCATACATTTCTAGATATGTAATATGTCCATTGAATTATTTTTCTTCCAGTTTTTGAAGTACACAGATTTAAGTGTTAATACTGAAAGATAGTGATACATTTTAATATTTAACTGATGTCTCTGAGCAAATCATGTAATTTTCAGTATTAATCATATTCATTGGTTCAAACTCAGAATTATTTTTGATTTTGATAGGCTCACCACAAACTTGGGACATTTTCTTTGAATTAGCTAAATTTTGATATCAGTAGTAAACAAGACCCCAACAGCCTAAATGACAACCTGCTCTTTCTTTTTGATGGGCAGGACCAGATTCTGTTTCAGGGACAAGCAACATGTTCTTTTGAATTTGGATATGGGTTATATATGTTTAATTTTTATCAAGGGCATATTCCTTGTTTATGCAATTGAATGAAGAAAATATTGGTGGGAAATCCATAAGCAGAGGTCACCATAACTTTCCATTGTCTTTGAACAAAATACTTTAGACCAATTCATACGCAAACAGAGGAAGTCTAAGGACAAGCAAAGAAAGCGCTAAGATAAATATATAGATATAAAATATCAAAGTAACTGAAAACAGTGGAGAACACAGAAGAAGAAATTCAAAATGAAATAACTCACTTCCAACTACAGCTGTTTTCATACACAGTAACCAGCGCTTAGTTTGGACAATATGGAACATACCCTCACTAGGATAAAACAGTTCTCTGAAGAATGGAAGTTCTGATCCCAACTCTATTATCTGTGACAAATTATTAAACCTTACTGAATTTTAGTTCTCTCATCTGACAAGCATAAATCTGCATGAAGATTATGGGAGCAGATTAATATGAAAGTATCCAGCATAATACCTGACAGAAAGATATTTTGTAACTATGAATACTAATCAGTGGTCACGTGGGGTTTAAATATAGGACCTTGGACAAATGATCTTTTATTATACCCTACATGTCAACCCTTTGGTAGTAGACACCAAATAGGGCACAAAATTAGATGTGTAAACATGTAACTTTGTCTATGACTGCAACTACCTTTGTTCTTGAGAGACCAATTCTATGGCTTTCAACAATACTTAATTCTATTAATTCATGGTAATTGAGTTAGCTCTATTATAAAAAGTTGAATCTCTTAGGACTTCACACACACACACACACACACACCCCAACACCAACACCATACAGGTATATACACACACCAATCCTAGTGTGGTTTTCTTTATTTTCTGTCAGGGTCATATCTATCCTAAGGTGGGGTGTGGAGTTAGGAGTATCTGGTCCTCATGTTACCTTCTGGCTTCTCTGGTCTGCACTGAGTTTGGACCATTTTGCTCTCATTGTCTTTCCTGGCCCAGTTCATGACCTCATGCCAGGTTTTAGTTGTCAGAACCATGTAATATGCATCCTCTTTCTCCAAACATAAGATATCCTCTAATACCTTTGTTCTTTCAACAATTTTGAATCTTCACTGGAGGGTTGCATGCTGAGGAAGCTTGGTTATTTTCCCACATTGTTCTGGGGAGTTAATGGATTTGAGAAGTATCTGTCATGCCCATCAACTAAGACTCTTCCTAGCCATTGCTACTCTAATCCCCGATAAAATTTTGCACAGTGGTTTCCCATAAGGATTGCAAACTCCTAAATTATGCTGTGAGGAGCCAAGCAAAAGTCTCCTCTCATATCAAGGGGATTGCTTCATGAAATCCACTGTTTGTGGCCAATTCAAAGGACATGGGACTGAGCACTTATCAGAGGCAACTGCTTGTAGAGGGTCTAGTCACATCCTTTTGTGATCTCTTGTTCCCTATGCTAATTAATCTAGCCTTACTTTCCTATTCAATGATATCGATTCTTGGCTCAAGTTTTAATAAGCTCTGATAGTTGCAGGGAAAAAGGAAAAAGAAACATAATGTTTCATTCTTACACTCACAGTTCTTGCAACTGAAAGTACTATCTTGCCAAAACATTGTCTTCATCATACAATTATAGAAATTCAAAAGTGGACAATTTGAGATCATGTTTTCTCTTTCTTTATCACCTCTTCCCTGGATCTACTGCATATAGAAATACCTCCTTTTTCTTCAGAGACTGAGCCATGGGAATGCCATGCTAAATTTCATGGTTTAATGTCAACATATTTCCCAGTACTTGCCACTGCTAGAGAAATGTTAAGAAAAACTCAACAGAAGATTAATTTAAAACCCTACTCACATGTGTTTTCTGTCTCTGTGGTTTTATCCACAGTGATGCCTCTTCAAGTTCTTTTCTCCAACTTTGCATCTTTCAAATCCAAACTACCTTCTAGACTCAGCTCAGGAGCTTCCCCTTCATTGAAGCTTTTCTAGTCAGAGATGGTCTCTTCCTTTCTAGAAATTACTATGACACTGTTACCTATACCACTGGACTTGTATAATTCTTGATTATATTGAATATTCAGATATGTACCTTATTTTTTCTTATTTTATTTGCCTTTTTTTCTTATTACTATTTTAAGTTTCCTTAATGGCATTTACTGTGTCTGAATTCCTTACATATCACTAGTGATTAGCAAAGTGTCTCATCCTTAGTAAATACCCAAATAAATGAATATATGATTCTGACTGAGATATTGTTAGTTTACTTCAAAAATTGGTCAAACCATTTAGTGCTTTTTTATCTGAGCCTATCATAATACATAACAACTAATAGAGGTTGACACACAATAGGTATTCAAGATTTTTGAAGAATAGAAAAACAAAATTGGTTTACACATGAGGTGTTTTTATGATTTAACAGTACCTACTTCGTGCATGCCAGTTTATCACTAACAGAGAGGATCCTAAAGTTGTATTTAATCAGATGATCCAGGTGAATTTAAACAAGGCTCCTATATCACTATCTAATTCCTCTTGTCCCTGAAATAGTCCTTCATTTTTATTTTAAAGTTTCAATCTGAAGCTGCTGCTATTGTGATTTTCCTCTTAAAGATCAAGTCAAATCCATTTAATCAGTAATAGAATTGATCCCATTAATCTATTTCATTACTAATCACAGAGAAAAACCAAACCTAAAAGAAATTTTAAAATATCATACATTTTCTTGCCTTTCTTAACTTGAGGCCTTAGGTCAGTTGTTCAGTTTCCTTGTGAATGAATTTTAAAAACTCATCTTTATCAACCTTACGTAGCATATTAGTTGGTAAAGCATCTCTATGGGATATGGAACTGTACGCGAATACGAAGAATAAAGGTTTTGCTGTGAAAACCAAAACAACACTACCACAAAAAATGGCATGTATGGCTATTGATAATTATATTTTAAAAAATCAAGGGTGCTATAAAAATTCATTAATATTGTGCACCAAATGACAACTGATTTGTGTTCTTAATCAAAACACAAAAATACCCTAATCATTCACTCTTATCAGCAGAAGAGTGAGTGATTAATGTATTATCATCCTCCCACTGGAAAATACTGAACTCCTACAATATTGAATTCTATGCAATCATATCACTTGTATTTGACATAACTTTAAAAGTGTCATTTAGAATGTTTTATAGCCATGGCAAGCTATCCATAATTTCATTTACAACATAGAAATACGTGAGAAAGCAGTGCAGAGATAATGTTTGGTATAAATAATTTTGAAAGCATTTCCATTTGCAAATGTTGTAAAAGCTTTACAAAATAGGCACAAATAGAAGCCTCCTAGATTTTCACATTAATCCAGTAACTTAATGAAAAAAATGAATAAGGTATGTAAAAATAACTACACATAAATATACTTTACATAACTATAACATTTTCATACTACAATTGAAAAAAATGACTGAATAATATTTACATTAAATGACTGAAATATTTATGAATACTTTGTTTCATTTCAAAAAAAGTTTGTCTTGTTCACCAATAATAAAAATTAAAATGCAAATAAAAAGAACCAAAGTTTTGTTGGGGTAAAAAGTAACTTGCCTTGCCCTCTCATCGTGATCTTCCACATTTTTCCTATCACACCTGTTGGCAATATCCTCTGGGCCTAATCTGTACATCATCATCAATTTTTTCAACTGTTTGTTCATCAGCATGGTTCTCTGGCATTTGTATTTTAATAACCTATCACTAAGATCAGATGGTATATTTATATTTTGTTTTTATTCTTGAGCAAAATACTATGGTCTAACAACAAAAGAAAAAACAAAAAAGAAATTACTATGGTCTAACAATGGTACAGATGTTTACTAATATTTGACGTCAGGTAGCTTTTCTTCTTTGAGCCTAAATACCTAAATTTTCTCATGCTTAACACTAGTAATTTGTACACTAGTGCTTGAAATAGTATCATAAGGCAGTGCACAAAATGGCTGGCACGTTCTCTTATTTTCCCAGGAATACCCTGATGAATATCATACAGTGTGTTGGCTTAAACAACAAGAATTTGGCTCATGGTTTTAAGCCTAGAAGTCCAAAATCAGGATGTTGGCAAGGCCATGATCTTTCCTCATAACCTGTGGAGCTTCTTGACTGGGAGCATAAACACTTACATAACTTATTTCTTCTTGGAGAACTGTCCCTTTTTTTAATATATAGTGTCCTCCCTTGTCACTTATGATGTCTTTACATTTAAAAAGTCTATTTTGTCTCATATTAGTATAGCTACTCCTGCTTCTTTGGATTAGAGCTTACATGGAACAGCTTTTTCTCCATCCTTTCACTTTTAATCTATTTGTATCCTTGGGTCTAAGATGAGTCTTTCGTAAGCAACATATGGGTGGATCATATTTCCTAATCCATTCTTCCAATCTGTATCTTTTAATTGGTGAGTTTAGACCATTAACATTAAAAGTTATTACTGTAAAGACATTTCTTGAATCCACCATCTTTTCCTTTGTTTTTATTTTTTTTATTTGTCAAATCTATATATTATTTCCTTCTTTCTCTTTTTATCCCTTAGGCTAACCTTACTGATACTTATCAATTCTGCGCCCTCCTTCAGACATCCCTCTCCTGTCTTTTTTTTCCAGCCAACAGAATTTCCTTTAGTATTTCTTGTAGGGACAGTTTCTAATTGACAAATTCTCTCAGCCTTTGTCTGTGAAAATTTTAATCTTTCCCTCACTTTTGAAGGCCAACTTGGCAGGATTAAGAATTCTTGGTTGGAAATTTTTCTCTTTCAGGATCTTAAATATTTTTATCATCCCACTGCCTTCTCACCTCCATGGTGCCTGTTGAGTACCTCAAACTCAATCTTATGTGTTTCCCTTGTATAGGGTGAGTTGTTATTCTCTTGCCACTTTCAGGACTTTCTGCTTCTCTTTAACATCTGACAGATTGATTCATATGTGTCTTGGAGTAGACCTATTTGGATTTTTTCTATTCGAGGTTTGTTGGGTTTCTTTGATTTTCATATTCATGTCTTTTATAAGGACTGGGAAGTTTTCCCCCATTATCTCCTCAACTAGTCCTCCTAGCCCTTCACTCTTGTCTTTTCTTTCTGGGACATCAAAGATTCTTATATTTGTACACTTCGTTTTGTCCATAATTACCCTGAGGGCCATTTCAAATTTTTCCATCTTTTCTGACATTTGTTCTTTTGTGCATTTGAATTCAATTGTCCTGTCCTCTAGTTCACTTATTCTTTCTTCTGCCTCTTCAAGTCTGTTGTTGTGTGTTTCTAGTATATTTTTAATTTGGTCTACAGTATCTTTCATCTCTGTGATCTCTGCTATTTTTCAACTTATTCTTTCAAATTCTTCAAGCTTTTCTAGTGTATTCTTGATATCCTTTATGTCATTAGCCAACCTACTGGGTTTAATTAGGAGAGTTGTATGATGTTCTTTGATTAGTTGTTCCAAAGGCTGTGTCTCCTCCAGTGTTTTAATTTGGTGATTTGGCTGAGCCATATCTGCTTGCATCTTCACATGTCTTGTGATTTTCTGTTGGCTTAAAGGCATTTGATTATTTTGATAGGGATATTTTGAAAGTTGATTTCCCTCAGTCATTTAAAGTTTTGGATTTTCTTAGGTTTGTGTTGAAAAACCTCCTTTGCACTTGTTTTGTCAGTAATTCCCCACCAAACTGAGGCCAGGACCTCGACCAGGGGATACTTGAGGATCTGTTTGAAGCTAGACAGATGGTTTACCAGACTGCTCCTTACTTTTCTTCCCACCAGATGGCATTCTTGGGCCTCCTCTTCCCCATAGGTCCACCTCTCCCTGAC